>ML847552.1:0-19480 GCA_009831015.1 Picea engelmannii | reverse complement strand
GTGACGATATGGACGGATATTGGGAGGAAGGATTCCATGTACAAGGGGAATGGAATGATCATGAACACCACAGGAAGGAGGTAGTCCTTAGGGAGTGGAAAAGACCATTTGATTTTTAGAAAGGATGGCTTGGAGTTCTTGTGGCACTGAGGGTGTCTTTGTTGCTTGTATGGCATGGAGTTGGGCAATAACACTAGAATGATCTTTTTTTAGCAGCTTTTCCATGTGATGGGAACTAATGATCTCAGGCGAACCGACTATGATGCTTTGGAATTTATATTGGTGACCCTCCTGGTTGAATTGCATGGTTAATTCCTTAAAATCCATGAGAATTGGACCCAGAGTCCTTAGCCAGTCTGCACCCAACACGATGTCATAATCTCCCATGTCGATAGAAAAAATATGATATTTTAGGTGGTAGTCACCAATTTGGAGACACACCTTTTCACAATGACCTCCACATTTCATGGAACCACCATTGGCAATCATGATTTGGAAATTATTGATGGCATGGATGTAACAATGAGTTTCTTGGGCAAAGTGGAAATGAATTAAATTATGGGTGTTGCCACTATCAACCAGAATGATGACCGTCTGATGCTTGATGTAACCGATTAGCTTGAGGGTTTGGGGAGCGGAGAAGCCAGTGAGAGCATTGAGGGAAATGACCGGTTCAACTTTGGGAGGGTCTAAGGGAGGGGTTATGTCAGTGGTTTCAAGTGACACAAACACAAGGGCAATTTCAACATCCTCTTCCGAAATATCCTTGGAGATGGCCATAAAAATATTTTGTTACTTAAACTTGTGGCCCGGGAAATTTTTTTCATCACAATTATAACAAAGGCCTTTGAGTTGGCGTTCATCCATTTCAGCCCTGGTCAATTTTTGGATCTTTAGTGGAGCAGAGGGAGTAGTGAAATTTACTAGTTTAGGCTGAGGGATAAATGAGGGTTTTCAGTTTTGAGAAGATACAACCTGTTGTGCTTCTTTATATTTTTTAGTATCCTCCATCCAAATCTGAGGCCGAGCCATGAGGACATGGGCTCTAATATCCTCCTTGAGGCCACTGATAAAACACTCTCAAAAAAAGGCATCGGGCATGCCCTCTATCCGAAAGGCCAGGCACTCAAAGGAATCTATAAAGTCTTCCATTGTTCTTGATTGCTTCAACTTTGTCAAACAAACCAAATGGTTGGTTTCAATGTCAAAACGTTCATAAAGATCTGTGACAAAGTGTGTCCAAGCAATATACCCTTAACGGGAAGTTTTTGTCCATTGCCACCATTGCCAACATTCTTGATCTAGATGGAGAACAACATATCGGAGTTTGGCCAAGTCATTTGTAATATCGTATAAAGAGAAATAATGTTCCATTTGGGTTACCCAACGAGTGGGGTCTGAGCCATCAAATTTGGTCACATCCACCCGTGGAAGGCGTAGTTCACGTTGAAAGTGATGGTGTTGAAAGTTATGAGAATGAGAGGAATGTTCACCGTCGGTATGTGGAGGGGAGTCAGAGAACTGCATGGTTGTATTGATGGCGACAACATTAGCACTGAGTTGTTTCACTTCTTGTTGGGTCTTGGTGAGACTAGATTGCAAGGTATTAAAGCAAGCTTCCAAGTCTTGGCTATGGGTATGGGCCATGAGGACGAGGGAACCGAAAAGGGGCGGGTGGGGTAAAAATAATTTTTTTTTCTGAAAAATGATATGTATGAAGGTGATAAGGGCGAAGAGATGAATCCAATGGAATAGTTCTCAAATAATGGTGAAAAAATTTCCAGACTTTTTTTTTTTTTACACCTGTAGAGTTATACTCTAGTTTGAAGAATACTGGTCTGAAGAATATTGCAGTGATGAAATGCCCAAATGATTAAATAGGAATAAATGTGTAGTGATTTGGCAACCCGAACACAGTTACACGGCAATAGATCTTGTCTGTTTTAATTTGTTTATGTTTCTGTCCCCAAGGGTTAGGTATTCAAGTGTTATACAAACAAGGGTTTGCCTTGTGCTATAGCTCTCGGATATACGTGTTGGGTCCAACAGTAGGACTCGGCCCAATATCTTAGGGAACTAACTAAGGAGGATAGACCGTACCCTTAGTCATACTACCCGACTACCTAGGTACTAGAGAGTATCTTCCCGAGTGATGTTCTCGGTGGCACTATCGCAGTCAGGCAATCGATCGGTTTATCTAAAGAGGGCTTCAGGTAATCTAGGCCGATCCGTACATAGGTGTTGTCTGATGTGCTACCACTCAAAAGTATACCAATAGGGGTTACAAGGGTGGCCAACAAATGTGGTCTTAAGTACCACTTGTATTTCTTGCATGTATGAATCCCTCAACCAGGGGTTTATGCACGTAACGACAAATCTTTGTGTCTTAAAGACGCTAGAATAAGTCTCTACCCTGAAAAAAAAGAATTAACCCACACTTTCTGCCGATGAAAGTGCTCTGATACCACTTGTAATATGCCAGATATAAAAAGTATGCAGAACATAAATAAAATTCTAGTAATGGAAAAATGACAACAATATAACCAGAACAATCACCACAATAGCACTGAAATGATATAAGAATAACAACATAAATAACACTTTGATACTGAAAGCAATGTTCATGAGCCTCTTCAAGGGGGAAACCTCCAGTTGAGAAGAGCTCTATAACAATAATATCCAAGCTAGGGTTCTCATACCCTCGAATCCTATTTATACTAAATATGTCTATCAAAAGAAGCATCTAGAGGAAGATCCTTCTAGAAGAAGAATCTTCTATCAGGTCTTCTTACATCCACCTTATTCTTTTTTATTGAAATTCCTTATTAATATTGACCTTTATTATATCCGAATATATTATTCTACCTATGTGCGGGTTAGGACCCTAACATACATAAATAGTTTGAAACTTGTAAGGAACCCGGGTAAAGTGAAGCTTGTGAGTTCGAGGAGCCTGGGGTGGAATTGTAGATCATGGAGTTTATTTGGGTGAAATATGTATATCACAAAATAGGTGGAAAAGTTTGGCTAAGTATAGAAAGGAACGACAGTCGTTCCGAGTACTGTAAATGGTGGTTTAATGCATCTTAATGGGATATGTCCTTGAGATTTTTTGCTTGTTAATTCCAATTGTTTCATACTAGTCTGTTCAGTTGTCACTAGTAAAACCATAATTAATGTGCATTGTGAAGGTCATGAAGTTAGTGGGGATGGAAGGAAGCGATAGATGATTTGATAATTTGTGAAGGTTGCAAAGGTAGAGTGAAGCTTGTGATTTTGTGGAGTCCACGGTGGAATTGTAGATCATGAAAGTTTTGAGTGCAAGATGTATATCATGGAACAAGAAGCAACAGAGTTCGAAATATCCAGCCCCAGAAACTGCAACCATAAAATTGGCTAAGTATGGAAAGGAATAATGATCAGGTAGACTTGTCATGTGATGATATATATGGAGATGAATATTTGTCAGCCCACCAACCTAGGAACACGCGATCATAGAAAGGTGACTGAGTATATAACCAGAAATGGATAATAGACGGGAAGAAGAAAAGGGAAAATGGGATAATAATCTTACATAACAACATCTATTATTCATTTATTAATGCCAATATTTTTTAACCACTCGTGAGTTATCACTAGTAAAAGCATGAATTGCATATCACAAAATTTTTTGGGTGCAAGATGTATATGACAGAAGAGGGGGCATAAGTGTTGGATACCCCAAACTGAGGACCCATTGGTCAGATAATTGGCTAAGTATTGAAATGGACCGTGATTTTACGGAGTCCACGATGGAATTGTAGATCATGAAAGTTTTGAGTGCAAGATGTATATCACGGAACAAAAAGAAACAGAGTTTGAAATATCCAGCCCCGAAAACCGCAACCATAAAATTGGCTAAGTATGGAAAGGAACAACGATCAGGTAGACTTGTCATGTGATGATATAGATGGAGATGAATATTTGTCAGCCCACCAACCTGGGAACCCGCGATCATAGAAAGGTGACTGAGTATATAACTAGAAAGGGATAATAGATGGGAATAAGAAAAGGGAAAATGGGATAAGAATCTTACAGAACAACATCTATTGTTCATTTATTAATGCCAATCTTTTTTAACCCCTCATGAGTTATCACTAGTAAAAGCATGAATTTCAGATCACAAAAATTTTTGGGTGCAAGATGTATATGACAAAACAGGGGGCATAAGTGTTGGATACCCCAAACTGAGGACCCATTGGTCAGATAATTGGCTGAGTATTGAAATGGACCGTGATCGGGCTCATGGTGTGAATATATAGATAAAGATGAGCATCTTCTAGTCCACGAACCCTGGAAACCATGATCATAGAAATGCCACTAAATATAGAACCACAAAGGGATAATAGAGGGGAAGAAAACAAGGAAAATTTAAAGAGAAAGTGTTTATATTTATTCCAATAGTATTCATATTAATATATATTAATAGATTATTTTTGGTCCAAATGTAAAGAATCTTCCAATTTGCAGGGTGTTTTTTTGTTCACAAATTTCGTTGAAACCCATAAGCAATAGAAAAATACACACACACACACACACACACATATGGCATAACATTTTTTATATGAACATATAGTATCAAATAGAAGAAGATGTAATATATGCAGAATATTGAACATGAACATGACATCAACACCTGAGTTGCGTTGCTGAAACAATCATTGATTCATTCTATTTATGGGAGCCCGAAGTATGAAAACATGATGGGTCCTCCCATTTATTTCTTAAGTATAGGGTGGGGGCCGCATAAGTATGGCCTATCACAAATTATTATTCCATGTAAAATGTAAGGAGCGAATAGAGTATCCTTTATTTAAATCGAAGTGATGGGATGTAGAAAGAAAAGCTTGTCGTGCATGTTTAACCACACACAAAAAAGAAAGTACAAAATAAAATAAAAAACAATATCAAACATTGGAAAACACCATCCACTGAACTCCACTGAACTCCTAACACCACATCATCCACTGAACTCCTAACACCACATCCACTGAACTCCTAACACCACATCTTTGTCCGATAGGTAAACCACATAAAATGTGTCTCTCAGTGTGTAGTTGCCTAACTTCATCTCTAAGTTTGCAACTCTATCTAGACACTCCATTATGTGGCCATCTACTACCGCAACATAAAACCCATCAAACTCCTCTGTCTGAAGTGACCATCTCGATACTAGTGAAGTGTCGATGAAGTTGTGGGTGGACCCACCATCTATCAGGGTGATTTCCCATTGCCCCTGAATAATCCCTATGATACAGAGGGTATCATACCTAGGAACACCAAAAAGGGTCGCTATGACACCTCCCTTTGTTGGCTTCCTCCTATTAACCTATTCTGACGGTTGTGGGACTACTGGAGGATGGGATCCTGCCGGTATTGGTGGTCTATGGGGAGGTTCCTCCTTTGAACTAGTGGATCCATTATCGTGCTCCTCCTCCTCACTGTCTATGTTGTCTGTTGCTACCTCAATATAATGAATCCCTACCTTGCCCATGCACCTGTGGCCTAGGACCCAAGGATCTCTGCAGCTGAAGCAAAGCTTCTTCCTCATAATCTCTTATCTAGTCTCATCATCCAACTTCTCCTTCCCCTTCCATTCTCTCTAGAATGGCTTCTTGTCTCAATCCCTCTGGGGCACAAATGGTTTGGAGAAAATTTTAGTCTTTGCAACCCAGTCTGCCAGATCTCGAGTGCAAAGGATGGCATCCTGTAAAGTGGGAGGCATGTATGCCTTCACCCATCCTCTCAAAGGCTTTGTGAGTCCTTATGTGAATAGCATGATCATCCTGGGCTCTGATATATTTTTCACTGCCATGGCTACCTGTTGAAACTCTGTGATGAACACCTCTGCTATGCTAGTTTGTCTCGACTGGGCTAGATCCCTGAAGTGTATCTCGGGATCCTTCCTTTCAAACCTGACCATGAGACTATATGTAAACTCCCTATAGGAGGTGAAGTGACTATGACCCTATGTCACCATTCCATGATACCACCACTCGTGTGCCTCACCCTCCAAGTGTAAGGTCACAAAACTGACGGCCTTTATCTCGGTCATCTGGTTGAGCTTGTAATACATGTCTAGCTTCTATAACCAAGCTCCGACAGTGTATTTGGACGATCCATCGAAAGAAGGGATGGTGAGTTTCCCAACTTTCGGATGAAATCAAGGTTATGCCCATGTTGTTGTTGTGGTCGTCCCCTTTGCGACTCTCTAGGGAGGTTCCTGAGTATGAGTCCACAATACTCGACTAAGGTCATGTCTTGATGGAAGTCACAACCCAATTCCGCGTACTCCCTCCTATACTCTACAATGTCGTCTGCATGAGTGGGTGGCCTTCGTGCTATCATTGGCAGTGTTGCTACCAGGGGTGCCCTCTAGAAACTAGGAAACAAGGGTCTGGGAATCCTACTCGCAGAGGTGTATGTGTGAAAGGGTTACTGGGGTCTACTTCCTACTCTTGAGTTCCCATGTGCTACATGTGGGACTTGTGTATCTCGGGTGCCCACTCTAGCCAATCTATCAACCACTTGTGCCAAGGACTGAGACATGGTCCATTGACTAGCTAACATATCATTGATAACCTGCATGAAATCTACCTCTGGATCTATGGGGGCCTTGCCACTGCCCTCTGGTCGCTCATATCTATCTCCTAGCATCCTCTATGCCTCGCGCTCAACCTCATGCTCTGCCCTTCTGTCTGCTTCTCTATGTCCCTCTTCTTCTTCCTATGAGCTAGGAGGAAAAGGGGGAAAATCAGGCCTATGCCTTATTTCCTGATGCCTGTTGTAAGTGACATATTTGTCACCTACGTGTTCATGGCCCTCTGGGTCTTTTGTTTCACGCATTGTCTTTAGTCACAGGCTGGAAGGACTAAAGCTCTGATACCACTATAATGTTCCTAACTTGTGTAGTCTAGGAAACGTTGTTAATGTGTGTGTATGATTAATCGTTTACAACATATAAATGATCATACAAATAAAAAATGTGACAAAGGACTGCAAACTTTATATTATGATATCTCTATGGATTACAAAATGGACGAATGTGGTTGAATACACTGACAATACTCGACTAGATCAATAGACAAAGGATCTTAGCCGGAGTACAAATAAGTAACTAAAAGATAATACCTGAAATATGGGAGCACTGTAGAATCAATGGATGCATTGGGACTATAACATCTCTAACAGTAACTGTTGGAAGTCTGGAAAATTTTCCTTGGGAGCTATACTTCTCGGAATGGCCTGGAAACTGTCCCAAATGATGCGTCCTACTTTAGTCCTCAGTACTGGTAACTTTCTAAACCTTCTGCTGGTGATTTTGGAGCCCGGATGGATCTCCCTACAAGAATGCACCCCTCTTTCTCTAGAAAAATGCGTCCTAGTGATTCCACCATTGGAATCGGACGAGATGTGTCTAAAAATGACCACCTTGGTCTACTTGGAAATGGGTCGGAAGGGTTTCCCTGAATATGGCCTAATGCTCACTCTCGAACCCCAAATGTATCCACCAAAAGTGTCGCACGTCCAAGTCTAGAAAATGCACCCCAGTTGATTCTCCGTCGGAATATGATGAGAAACCATGCAAAATATGTGCCTTTCCTTCCTCTCAAATGGGTCGGAGGGAAATCTCAGAATTCTTCCTGGATGGGATACGTTGACTAAAAACCCTCTTAGAAGATGCGCCCTTACTCTGGATGAATGCGCCCTTGCTGCTGAACACTGTGTAACTATTGTTGAAGAATGATGGAAGACCTGAATGATCTCCCTAGTGACTAGGGTGTGTCTCTCAACACTGAAATCGACCAACTAGTGTCTTCCTCCTGGAATCCACTGAACTATCTCTCCTGAGATGCACCTCTTCTTCTCAATGAAAAATCATAATCTTCATAATGATCAGTTAGGTCGCTGACCCTTCCTTTATAGCTTTCCAAAACCCTAAATCATGTTGAAACCCTAATTCACTATTGACTTCCAAAACCCTAAATCACTGCTGAAACCCTAATTCATTCTTGACTTCTATTTTTAGCTCATAATGACTTAAAAGCGCTTTTAACCTTTTTTAGCTCAATGTCACTTTCTGAATATAACACCTGTGACTGGAGTGACCTCTAGTAACCTTGTTTACCCCTCTTTGGCCCTGGCTATAGTCTAACGGGATGATTTAGACCATTAAGCCTCCTCTCTGGAGATCCTATTTGGAAAGGGACATTGCATATTGACTCCAGGGGTTTGACATCTACCAAATTAATTCAAGAGGTGAGTGGCACCCTTGGAGCATGTAATGTGTCTTGAAGGGCACGTCGCGCAAATAAAATGGAAAGAGGCGAGTGGAACCCTTGGAGCACGTAGTGCGTCTTGAAGGGCATGTCACGCAAATAAAATGGAAAGAGGCAAGTGGCACCCTTGCAGCATGTAGTGCATATTGAAGGGTACATCGCGCAAATAAAATGGAAAGAGGCGAGTGGCACCCTTGGAGCACATAGTGCGTCCTAAAGGGAAAATCATGATTTTAACTGGTAAGTGAATAAACCTAGTGCCTAGAAAACTATGCCTCCTTAGGACCTAGTCGGCCTTAAAATGAATGATGTGATAAGTAAAGTTTAATGACTAATTTTTCCCTTAAGAACTGTCACCAAGCCTATTGAATTAAAACCTAGGTCTGAGTAGAACCTTAGAACAAAAAAAAAAAAAAAACTCATTAGACATATAACTAGATTAAAGTGGAAATTTTAACTCCCTAAGGTTCTTTTTTTTTAAATGTTATGTCACTAAAGTTGTTTTTATAAAATGTTAATTCACTAAGGTTCTTTGTATAAAATTTTAATTCACTAATGTTCTTTTTATAAAATTTTAATTCACTAAGATTCTTTTTATAAAATTTCAATTCACTAAAGGTTCTTTTTAACTAATAAGAGAAATTCAAAGTTTAATTATTAAAGTAAAAAAATAAAAATTATAATGGAGAATTAAATTCATAAAAAGAGTAAATGGTTGTTTATCTAAACTACTAATTATGAACTTAGTTATAAAAAGGGGAAACTTAAAAGAAATGGAAACTTAAAGAAAAAGGGGGGGAAACTTAAAGAAAAAGTTGAATGTCTAACTTAGTAAGGAATCTAGCCTTTGGAACTTTCTATTTATGAACTCAACTAGGAATTAAGTAAGGAGTAAGTCATTTAAGAATTGTAAGGGAATATTGGGACACCGAGGAGCGTTTTTAGGAACACTTTTAGGTGGGTGAGGGAAATATGAATATTTAATTAATTAATAAAATTGATTTTCTGGTGCAACTAAGGGATTAGGCGACATGTGTACGAGGGAGGTTTTTCCTAATTAAATAAATGAGAAAGGAATCTGATGAGGGTTTGGGAAACTAATGACTAAGAAACTCTATAAAAAGGATGGTGGAAGAGGAGTATGGATCACATATGGCTTGCGTAACATTATGTTGTTGAAATTTTATCTTGACTAAACTTTCTCTTGTGGGAGTTGGGATACCCAGATCGGGTAACGAGTGGTAGCTCGATCTTGCAAGGTGATCTAGGTGCTAGTATTCTCTTTTATTGTGTGCGTGGCCCCTTTCAAGCTTGGGGGGCTCCGGGGGAAGAAGAGTACCCCTAGCATTGACTGGGAGGTACCGGTGAGGTCACATCGGTTGGAAAGTGGGAGATGGATGGAGCGGACGCGAGACAACAAATTCAGAGCGTTAGCATTTGTCTAAGGTACGCCTGTTAAAATTGTTACTTGCAATGATATTTAATTTACACTTGTTTATCTTACTGTACTCGGATGAAGATTTCATTGTCATGAGCTTTCCTTGCACATGTATTTCTATGGTAATTGTAATTCCCTTGTCACTTAATTCATTCCGTCAAAACCCTTGTTATCCATAGTATCCCTTATTTCTGAGTTACTTTCTATTTCGTGTGGCTAAGAATGATCCCCCAGACTCAAACCTTTCATCCGCTCGTGTATATTCTGCCTGTGTTTTCTTTACTCCTTGATTGCGCTTTGATTTCATTACTTGCTTCTCCACGAAGAAGACCTGGATGCAGATTGTGTTTTTATCCTATGTTCCTTGATCCTTAAGTTATTAGTCTATTACTGAGAAGTTGGCCAGAAGCCAAATCGACAGTGTTTCATTCCGGTGTTAAAGATTTAGATTCAAATGCCCTTATTTCTTGTGCATGTATAATAATTGTAGGAACCTTTCTCTACCCCACAAGGAGTTCTCTCTTGAGCATTTATTTCCTCCTTAGCCTCTCTGATTATTGTGTTTCTTCTCTACAAATTTTTGCTTCCAAACAACGATTGAGGTGTCACATCTCGTTGTCTAAACCTTTTTTATTTCTCAGCATTATTTTTTCGTTTTGACTGCCCGGCGAGTTCACTCCTTGAAAAGAAAGATCACCCTTCACTTCTCTGTGTTTATTGTTTACCTTACTCTGCAAAGATTGGTGCTTGATATCCCAACGAATTTACTGCTAGGCACAACAAAACCACCTTTCAAAGCTCAGATTTATTTCTCTCTACGTTTGGTTTTAATTTCTCCCAATGAACAACATTAATAACCTATGTAGTTTTCTCCACAATTGGTAACACTATCTTGACGTTTCTTTTGAATGATCATCTCTGCATTTCTTTTGAATGTTTAAACTCTTCATTTTGAATGTTTAATCCCTGATTGTTTAAACTTTGCATTTGGATGTTTAATCCCTGAATGTTTAAACTCTGTGTTTGAATGTTTAATCCCGGAATGTTTAAACTCTACGATTTGAATGATCAATCCCAAAATGTTTAAACTCTGCGTTGGAATGATTAATCCCCGAATGTTTAAACTTTGTGTTTTGAATGTTTAATCCTTGAGTGTTTAAACTCTGTGTTTTGAATGACTAATCCCTGATTGTTTAAACTCTGAGTTTATTTTTATTAATTAATCTCTAATCACCTTGGCTCCTTGCAAAAAGGGGATGAATCATTTTTTTCTTTCCCAGCGATTCTAGGTGACTCATACCCACCATTTATCCATTGTCTTTTCCTAAAAAATTAGAGTTATCAATAGCGATTTACCATGGCGATTTTACCCCTACGATTTCAGCATGATCTCCCTACCTACTCCTTACCACTGCAATTTACCACTGTGATTTTAACTGAACGATTTCTTTTTATTAGACAACAATATCAATTCTAGACAGACATTTATCAATGGACAATGATATAATATTGTTGATAGTAAATATTAATAAACAATGATTGATTGTTGACAATAATTATTAATGGAAAACGATTTATTGATTGTTGATTTATTATCAATAGATAACACATGGTTTTATTGTTGATTTCTTATTAATAGATAGCACATTGTTAGAAAACATTAATGGACATGATTTTATTAATGGAAATGGTTAGAAATCATTAATAGAACATGATTTTATTAATGGACAATGATATGTTGATTGTCGATTTATTATTAATAGATAGCACATGGTTTTATTGTTGATTTCTTATTAATAGATAGCAGATGGTTACACCTCATTAATGAACATGATTTTATTAATGGACATGGTTAGACAACATTAATAGCACATGATTTTATTAATGGACCACGATTTTTGGGCAACTATTGAACTGACAGATAAGATGGTGTGGAAGTCACTTTTAATCCAATAAGAAAACCCCTTGAATTCATGTTCTTAATATATTAATTTACCTTGTTTATGATGGTAACTTTATTTTGGCATTACAAAACGTAAGTACTAATGTCTTATATCACATATGATGAAGCTAGCTTTCAAATAACATTCTACTATATAGAGAATTAAAATAGAATATCCTTGCACATGAATTTTTAGATATTATTCATATTATTTATGTTTTATAGTGTGGGAGACTTCCTTGATAAAAGGTGCCTCACAAGAAAACAAGAAATCCTTGGGTTGATTGCACAATTTAAATATTAAATGATGTCACCTTGTGTATTTATGACTTGTCAATTGGGTGCTGGGGTATAGCCTTCATGTATTTTTTACAGTTAATTCGGTCTCCTAGCACATTGGATTTTTCTTGGGTTATTGGTCTAGATATGTTATGTTGTGCCTTGGTTCTGTCATGCCTACCACCTTGTGACGACATGATTCCTGATGAGAGGATCATTGCGCGCCCTGATTGATAGATGTGAATGATAACCTAGCCAGATTCATCTACTTCCCGATGTGGGTGTAATGTTCATTGTATTTGATGTTAGTACTTGTGTTGTAATGCTTGTTTGTGCTTGTTCTTCGATCTCCATGAAGGTTCAAGTTATCGGTGTCACTTGATGTTGGTTGCATCTAGTTGATCTTGATGTTGTCCCATAGCTTAGTCGTTTTATTTGTCCATTTGATTATCACATGTTTCATCCAGTTGCATGATGTGCCAGTATGTTGGGTCGTTGTTGTCCATTGCCTGATTTGCATGCATTGTGTTCATCGTCAAGTTGTGTTGATTAATTGTTGTCGTGGTTTCCTACCTGCTAACAAAAAAAAAAAAAAATGCATTGCGTCGCATGTAGTCGTAACCATCGGGGTCGTTACGTATATAAAAAGTATGCAGAACATAAATAAATAGCTCAGTGCCAATATTGCCACAATAAATCAAGAGATGCATTCCTCCATCATCTCCTCCATCGCAAAACTCAAACAAGATCTCAAACAAGACATTACTACCTAGCTTGAATCTGTCGCTACGATGATCTGTACCAAGTTGCATATCCCTGCACATCTTCCCTTATCTAACCCACCTTTTCATACGGAAGGTGAAACTTCCTCTCATTCCCAAAATTTTCATCCCCATCACTTTCATTTAGGACTGGAGTGGTGCACATGGCCATCTTCAAGGTTTGAAAATCCTGAGAATTTGTTGGAGTCCAAGTGAAAGAATTTATTTTAAGGAGTGCAGTGAGAAGTGCCACAATCTTTCCATAATTCTTAACAAACTTGCAATAATAACTTGTTAAGCCAAAAAATCCAAGGAAGATTTTGAGAGTCTTTAGGTGAGGCCAATCTTGCATAGCTTCAGTTTTTTTAGGATCCACCCTAACGTCGGCCTTACCAACAATATGACCCAAGTACTTGACTTTCGAGGCACCAAACACACATTTAGATTGTTTGACGAAAAGTTGGTGCTAAGAGAGTAGATGGAGAAATCGATCCACATGAGCAAGATGGGCTATCTAGGTTTTACTATAGATGAGGATATCATCAAAGAAAACTAAGACAAAAGGATGGAGAAAAGGATGGAAGACATGATTCATGAGGCTTTGAAAAGTGGAGGGAGCATTACAAAAAACAAAGGGCATGACTAGAAACTCATAGTGGCCCTCATGAGTTCTAAATGAAATCTTAGGAATGTCTTACTCTTTCATATGGATCTGGTGGTAGCCATAATGAAGATCAAGTTTAGTAAAGAACTGTGTTCCACTCAATTCATCCAAGAGGTCATCAATGACAAGAATGGGAAATTTGTCTTTAATAGTGAGTTTGTTGAGGGCGCGGAAGTCAGGACACATGCACCAAGAACCTTATTTATTAAGGACCATGACCACAGTTGAAGATTAGGGGCTCATACTAGGGCGGATAACACCTGCGTGGAGCATCTCTTGAATAATTTTCTCAATTTCATTTTTTTGGGAAAAGGGGTGACGATAGGGACAAATATTTGGAGGGAGGATTTCTAGGACAAGGGTAATGGAATGATCATGAACACCATAGGAAGGAGGAAGTCCCTGGGGAGTGGAAAAAACCACTTGATGTTTAGAGAGGATGGATTGGAGGTCGTGAGGCATAGAGGGTCTCTCAATTGCTTGTATGGCATAGATTGGGGAAATAATGTCAGAATGACCTTTTTTGAGCAGCTTTTCCATGCAATGGGAACTAATGATCTCTGGGGAACTTACATTGATTCCTTGGAACTTATATTGTTGGCCCTCCTCGTCGAATTGCATAGTTAATTACTTAAATTCCATGAGAATGGGACCGGAAGTACTTAGCCATTTTGCACCCAACACAATGTCACAACCGCCCATGTCGATAACAAACAAATGATATTTCAGGTGGTATTCACCAATTTGGAGATGCACATTTTCACAAATCCCTCCACATTTCACAGGCCCTCCATTGGCAATCATGATTTGAAAATTATTGACTGCATGTATATAACAATTAGTTTCTTGGGCAATGTGACAATGAATAAAATTATGGGTGCTTCCACTATCAACAAGAATGATGACCTTCCTATGTTTGATGTAACCAAATAGCTTTAGGGTTTGGGGAGTAGAGAACCCAGTAAGAGAATTTAGGGAAATGAATAGTTCTACTTCGAGAGGGTCCGAGGGAGGGGTTATGTTAGTGGGTTCAGGTGACCCTGACACAAGGGGAGCCTCAACATCGTCTTACGAAACAACCTCCGAGATAGCCATAAAAACATTTTGTTCCTTACACTTTTGTCCTGGAAAATATTTGACCTCACAATTATAACAAAGGCCTTTCAGTTGGCGTTCAACCATTTCAGCCCTCGTCAATTTCTAGATCTTTAGTCAAGTATAAGAAGGAGTGGGAGTTACTGGCTTAGTGCGACGAATAAATGAGGGTTTTCAGTTTTAAGAAGAGATAACCTGTTGAACTTCCTTAGTTGTTTTAGTAGCGTCCACCCAAAATTGAGGCCGAGCCATGAGGACATGAGCATGAATGTCATCCTTGAGGCCACTGATAAAACATTCTCAGGAAAAAGCATCAGACATGCCCTCTATACGAAACGTTGGTCACTTAAAAAAAGCTATAAAGTCTTCCACTATGCTAGATTGTTTCAACTTTGTCAAATGGCCTAAATGGTTGGTGTCACTATCAAACCGCTCATAAAGCTTTGCCACAAAGTGTGTCCAAGCCACATACCCTTGGCGGGAATTTTTCTCCATTTCCACCATTTCCAATGTTCTTGATCTAGATGGATAACACCATATCAGAGTTTGTAAAACTCATTTGTAATACCATACAAAGAGAAATAATGTTCAATTTGAGTTACTCAGCCAGTGGGATCTGGTCCATCAAATTTGGTCACATCCACACATGGAAGGCGTAGGTCACGCTGAAAGTGATAGGGTTGAAAATTCTGGGAATGAGAGGAAGTTTCACCTTCGGTATGAAAAGGTGGGTCAGATAAGGGAAGATCTACAGGGATATGCATCTTGGCGCAGATCATCGTAGCGACAGATTCAAGCTAGGTAGTAATATCTTGTTTGATCTCTTGTTTGAGTTTTGTGATCAAGGCGACGATGGAGGAATGTATCTTTTGATTTATGGTGGAAATATTGGCACTGAGTTGTCACACTTCTTGTTGGGTTTCTATGAAATTAGAGTGCAAGGTGGTGAAGCAAGCTTCAAAGTCTTTGTTACGAGTATGGGCCATGATGTCACGGGAACACGAAAAGGGGCAGGTATCACAAAAATTAGGGAAATGAGTTGAATCCAATCGAGTAAAGCCCAAATAAGGGTGTTGGAAGAGGTTCGGGTCCACAAGAAAAAAAAAACTGTTGAAAAATGATAGGTATGATTGCAATAAGGGAGAAGAGAGAAATCCAACAGAATAGGTCTCAAATAATGGTGCCAACAGGATCCAAAATTCTTTTGTTTTTTTTACTCCTGTGGAGTTATACTCTGATATGAATAATATTACAGTGATGAAATGCCCAAATGCTTAACAAGAAGAATTGTGTAGTAATTTCGCAACTCGAATGCAGGAGACATAGTTGCACTACAATAGATCTTATCTGTTATGTTTTTGTTTCTGTCCCAAGGGTTAGGTATTCAAGGGTTCTACAGACAAGGGTTTTCTCTGTCCTATATCTCTCTAATATACATGTGAGGTCCAACATTAGTACTCAACCCAATATTTAGGGCAAAAACTAAGGAGGCTAGACCATGCCCTTAGCCGTACTACCCATCTACCCTGGTACTAGAGAGAATCTTCTCGAGTGTTGTTCTTGGTGGCACTATAGAAGTAAGGCGACCGATCAATTTATCTATGGAGGGCTTCAGGAGATATAGGTCAATCTATAGACAGGTGTTATCTGATGCGCTACCACTTGAAGGGGTACCAACATGGGTTAGAAGGGTGGCCAACAGATGTGCGCTTAAGTACCAATTGTATTTCCTATGCGTATGAATCATCGATCGCGGGTTTATGCGTGTAACGACAGATCTTTGTAGCTTAAACACACCAGAATATGTCTCTACCCTAAAAAAAATTAACCAACAATTTTCTTCTAAGGAACGTGCACTGATACCACTTGTAATATTCCAGATATAAAAGGTATGCAGAAAAGAAACAAATAGCTAGAGATGGCAAATGAACAACAATATAATGAGAACAACACCAGAATAATACCAAAATGATACTAGAATAATACTAGAAAGAACACTTTGATTACTGAGAGAAATGTTCACTTGCCTCTTCGAGGGGGAAACCTCCAACAAGTTCCATAAATCGTGATGGTCTCAGAACTTTGAAACTCATACATGCGGCCATTCCAACCATTTGATGAACCTGCATAGTTAAATTTCTTATTCAAGGTCCGACAATAAGATGTTGTTTTGAAGACCAATTAAAACACAAAAAGAAACATTATATAGCTCCCAACAAAATTTAACTTTGAAACACAACACCAAATTTTTGATCAATGCAAAGAAAAAACGTAATCACCACAAAAACCTTTGTTATAGTCTCATGCCTTTGAGAGGGACTAATTAAAACAAAACCTACATTTCCACACATTTGATAGATATTATTATTATAATAAAAAATAGATATTACTTACCCTTGTGCATGCACCTCGTGGACTCCTTCAACTTTGTTGCAATGCCCACGGGAGAGGTGGTGTGTGGACGCAATTATATTCATCTTTCTATTAATGTGAGTGTTGTATATGGAAGGCAATGAATCCATCATAGCGTCGGCATATTCTTTGGATGGTCCGACGAACAATAGAATTTCGTACATCCCAGTGGTGGTGGCAGGCAATGAATCCAACAGCTTGTCCACCACAACATCAACATATTCTTTAGATGTTGCAGTAAACACTACAATTTCATAGAGCCCTGTGATGCCCAAATGTTGCAACAATTCGTCCACCCCTAGCCTCTTCACCACATTTATTTTAGGTGTGAGGATAGCACAACTCCTTGCATATAACTTTAATGTAAATATAATCTCATACCATAGGGGTTTACTAATTAAGAATTATCTTACCATCTCCATTTTTACTAATAGGTTGAGCTTGATAAATCTTAGTAATAAGAAATATTTTAATATACGAATATAGATATTGTAGACTGAGTTTTTAAATTACTAAAAAATTGAACATAATATCTCTTAGTAATAAGGGGGTGAAGTATTTTAAAATACCCCAAAAAAGGAAAGATAAAGCAATGAAGTTGTTTTTAAAGGTCGAAAAATAGTTGTTTTTAAATGTAGAAAAATGATGAAACATGCTAAACCTTATTGGATAAAAGGTGAATAATATATTAAAAATATAAATATAAATAAATTTTAAAAATATTTGGTAAAAATGTCATTAATATATATATAATAAAAAATAATTAAAATATATAATAAAAATTTAATTAAAAAACATAATAAAAAATTCAATTAAAAAATATATTATAAAAATAAAAATATTAAATTATTTATATTATAAAAATAAAAAACAAAAATATTAAAATATTTATCTTCTAACTATCAAAGATGCATTTAATAACCTATTCATCAAAGAAGTTACATTTTTCTTATTTTTTGGTTTCTTTTACCTTTTAAACTTCTTCTCTTAATTCAGCTTTCTATTTTATTTTTACTAACTAGCTTTCCTCTTCTTTTACGAGAAAAAATGTTAATCTGAAGTAATAACAATGGAAATCACTATACTTACAATGGAAATAATGATGACAATTTTAAAATTATATTATAAAAGAGATAAATTACATAAATTTTTGCATGGACAGTAGTGAGGTATATGGACAAATAAAATTAAATTAAATAATGAAATAACTAAATAACTACACATAAGTGGCAATATTTATTTTAAACCTGGACTTATCAAATACTAAGAAGATCAGATTTTTTATATGGTGTAATTTTTTTTATCATTTAATATGAAGAAATTAAAAGATGACATGAAATTAAATAATCAAATCCGATTCCTCTATGTCTTTAATAATTCTCAATTTAAGATGAATCTAAACTACTATTTAAAATAATATAATTTATCATAATTTATTTATTAATCTATAGTAAAAATATTATGACTTTTTATTATTAAAAATACAACTCGTAGACATAGTATCTCTATTAAAAAAAATTATACAAACTTATCTTATCAAATTATATTAAAAACATTAAATATTATTAAATATTTTATTTTATTAAAAAAACAAATTATATTAAAAACATTAAATATTATTAAAAATATTATTAAATTAAAAAAAAATAATTCTAGTAAACATTAATCTCCATCATCGAATTGGCATATCACTTTATTAAAACTAAATTTATAGATTTATTTTTTTTAAATATATATTAAATTTATATATATATATATATATATATATATATATATATATATTAAAAAGATATTAAATATTTTATCTCGAATAAAGTGTATTAAGAAAATACTAAATTTTATCTCACCGAATGTATCAAACGGCGTTACTTTTGGGACCGTGGGACCGTGTGGGTTCCTACTTTTGGGACCGTGTGGGTTCCTGTTTTTGGAATTTTCGGACGGGAACAAATTATTTGCAATTAGTTGTCATTGATTAATTTTTATTATTTTATAATGATAAATTAAGTTTTATCATATGCTTTTCTCTTCCAAGATTTGAAATATAGTAAGAGGATGATAGATTTGGTGAGATATATTGTACGAAGATGGCATATTTAATGTATAAAAAAATTTGATTGAACGAACTTGAGTTTACGTGATTCCAATATTGACTAATTAACGGCTTTAAATAACTGCAGACTTTTTTCCTTTCCATGGGGGCTGCCACCGCAGCTATTCTTTCTAGTTTCTTCTCTTTCTTCTTGATATGTTTTTTGCAAATCTGGAGTTCAACCATACTTGCATCTTTAGCAAAGTACATTTTACGTGATTGTAAATACATTATTGGGTATAATATTAGTGGGTTACTTTTTAGTATTTTTCAACTAGATGTTGATTTTAAGAAATTTATTAAGCATTTTTTTTTAATTTTAAAGATGGTATTCAAGAAAAACCATTTTTAATGGGGATATCCACTAAGGTCCATAAGATAATTAGGCTAGGGACATGCTATCATGACTTCCTTCTTGTAATTCACAACACTCAACCATTCAAGATAATATAATCTAATTACATATTTATTCTTCCTAT
>ML847551.1:11277-24973 GCA_009831015.1 Picea engelmannii | reverse complement strand
TTTTTATTATTAAATCAATATTTATTTAATATTTGATACCATAGTATACAATACCATATCATTAAAAAAATAATATCAAATAAGAAGCATTTCTTAATTTATATTTATTTATTGTTTCAAACCACTATATATCATATTATTTGGAAATTACATCGTGGCCCAGTAATAATAATAAGTATATGAATATAGGAATGTGTTAATTATTATTATTATTCTATAAAATTATATAAACAATATGTATATTTCTATTTTATAATTTTTACTTTATTTTATTTATATAATTTATTTTTTATTGTTCATAATTTTTGAAGTTTTATTTTTAAATAATTATTTAATTTAATTAAAATATATTTGGGTTTAAAATGATATATATACAATTTTTTAATACTTTTTTAGTACTATTAAATTAGAATTTAAACTAAATTTAAAAAATTAATATTTTTTGTGTAAATACATAGGGATTTTTTTTTTTTAGTTGTAAATGATACATACAAAAATTCTCACCTACTGAAACTAGAAACTAGAATAGTAACCAAAAAAAGAGTTTTTGTGTCCAAACAATTTGATGAAAATTTTGACCTACTCTATGTTTATCTAGATAAGCTTTATAATTAGAGTTATGAAAGTTGCTCAAGGATAAGACATGGTAATGCCTACTCTTTATTATACAAAAAGCAAAAAGAATAGCATATTGAATAATAGAGGGAGGGGGAGGTGAGAGATGGAATTGTCTTTTTTTCTAGGTTAAATTGTAGTTGAGCTAAAGGAATGGAGTTGTGTGAGGATACTTAATCTCATAACATCATTTAGATTCTAGATTATTAAGTATTTTGAGTTTTTAATTGTTTTGAAATAAAAACTTATATTTTATAATTAAATGTATTAACTTAATTTTGTGTGCTCTAAAGAAGTAAAGAACTTGTACTTTGTACTTGGTGTCTTTCATTAGCACCAAATTGCACCATTAATATTTTTATTGTTTTGAAATAAAAACTTATAGTTGAAAACTAAATGTCTTAACTTGGTTCAAAATTTTGTATAAAAATAATGCACTAATACTCCATAAATTGGTGAATACTTGTAAGTGTTAAATTTTGTATAAAAATAATGTACTAATACTCCATAAATTGGTGAATACTTGTAAGTGTTTTGTAATTTTCAAAATAAAAAATAATATTGTATGTCAAATATCTAACTCCTTAGATACATTGTTTATTTAAATGAACTAGTGTGTGAACCTATTTACAACAAACTAGTGGTCCATAAATTGATGAATACTTGTAGGTGTTTTGTAATGTTCAAAATAAAAATCAATATTGTATGCCAAATATCTAACTCGTTAAATACATTATTTATTTAAATGATATAGTGTGTGAACCTATTTAAAACAAACCAAATAAAGATTATTTAAAACTAAAATAGATTGATATTAGTTTCATGGAATATGCATAACTACATTAGATACATCTTAAAAAAACCTCTTACGAAGGGTTTTCTTTATAATATTTTTTCTTATGCTTATTTTGAAAATAATAAATAATTAAGTACAAAATATATGTAATGTTACATTATGCTATATAAAAACAAAAAATTCTCAATTAGATACATATATTTAAATATCTTATATATCTTATTACTTTTTAAAAAATTAACTATAAATATTTATAAAAACATTTTTGCTTAGTTTTTAAAATTCTTAATTAGATACATATATTTAAATATCTTATATATCTTACTATTTTCTAAAAAACTAACTATAAATATTTATAAAAACATTTTTATGTTTATTTTTTTTGTTTGTAAGTTTTCTATAAAAATCCTTTTAGAGTAAAAAATTTGCAGTATCGATTGTTTATCCTAGACTAGAATTATTGAATTTCTTAGTGGGGAAAACAATTTAGCCAGCCTCCCAGTTTCCAAACCAGTGTTTCAAAAGCTAGTCATAAGACATCATTAAGAATCTGAAGTGGAATCACTCCAAGGGGAAACCGATTCACTCGTATTACTATACCCTCTAAGAATGATATAAGACAAACATGACAAAATATAACTAAAAGTGACAAATATCAAAATAGACTCAAAACAACCAATAGACCATGCGGAATGACACCTTTGTTGCTCAAGTTGTGACCTTGTAACTTGGCATCGTGTCCCAAGAAGATGGCTTGAGCGTTGGATCTGTGTCTGGAGCTACATCCTCCACTAGAGACCTGTGCGGAGCTTGGACCAATATCGACTGTTTGCCCCCTTCCCATCCAAGACTTCCAATAGAAAACGCAAGTCGTCCACTTCTTTATGCACTTTGAACACCAGGCCTTGAAGTATTGCAAGGCCATCCTATACCTTTGTGCAATTATCACAGTCTGAGCAAGAGTGAGGTTGCTCTTGATGTTTTCCATGGCCGCCGGTGAAACATTCACGTGGAGAATGGACTAGTGGCAATTGCACTGGCGAAGGCATAGGCACAGAGTGTTGAGCAGAGTTAGGAGGGGTGATTGGGGTGGGATACGAAGAGGATGCCAGGTCTGGTATTGGCCCTGGGTTGAAGCCCGATGAGTTCCCCAGGAGGTCGAACCATTCAATTCTACAAGCATCGGGCGAGGACAGAGGTGGGAGACCACTGAGACTATGGGAGGACTGACCTGAAGAGGCTAGCGAGGAGGGTAATGAGCTATGCGAGGGTGTAGGGGCAGGTGGAGGTCTAATTGCCACACACTACAAATTTTTTTCCACACCGAACCATGTTTGGACTTCCCTCATATTCTTGACATGCCTAGAGCAGAGCAGTGATGAGTGAGCACAAGGAAAAGGCGAGGAAAGACGAGGAGCACCAGATGAAGGCGCGGGTCGAAGGAAGGCGCTGACAGAACAAAATGGAGATGGAAATGATGTTAGTGAGCTTGATGGTTTTAATATCATTGAGAAGGGAGGACACACACGCGTAGAGGTGACTATATTAATGGCTGATCGATCGAATGGACTGGAGGCCAGAGCAGAGTGCACTAGGATTAATGGCACTATGGTAGGAATGAATAGGCTTTAAGTTCGTGGTTTTGGAGGTAGGGAGGGGCACACGTCTATCACATGGTTGTTTCCTCATTAGCATTCACCATTCCCATCCTTGCGACACTTGTCCTGCACTAACAGCCCATTCGCGGTACTGTCGATGTCCAGAGCCTTATCTTGACAACGTTGGAGAGTGGGATGCATCTGGTGGGTGGAAGCCTGGAAAAGAAGGTCCTCTCCATCCAAGGCAACACCAATGTTCGATAGATCATCTTCAATCTGATTTTCTTTTCGTATCATATGCGAGGGGATGAGAAATTGGTAGTTTCGGATGAGCGTTGCAATGATCCTGAGCCCATATGATATTCACTAACAAGGAGAATTTTTTTTTGGATCCACTCCATTCAGAATTTTCCCAAAGAGGTTGAGCACAATTTGTGAGTCACCTTCCACAATTAGTTTGTGAAAGCCCTGTGCTAGAACTATTTGCAGTCCTTTTGAAATACCCCACAACTCTGCCGCATTGTTCGTTGTGTGACCCATGCTTCCCGCAGAGATAAGCATTATGTTCCCCTGTTGATTTCAGAAGACCACTCTGAAGCCTGCTGCACCCGGGTTTCCTTTAGATGCCCAATCAAAGTTCATCTTGATGAAACCTTCAGGCAGAGGGGACCAATGAGAGGGGCTATCCTTCAACATATATTTTTGAGGAGTGATGGGTGATCTCGGTTTGAGTGCTAGGTTCCAGCTGTCCATGATGCTTTGTTCTCGATTTGGAGAGATCAGGCCCGCTTCCAACTAGTACTACAGGATGACTGTATATCTGATGTTGGTCCAACTTTGGTTCCAGCAGAATTGCCAGTCTCTCTGAGTGTTCCAGAAAACTGTTTTGTTTCTCTCCTTCCAAAGTTTCCAAAGCATGAAGTAAGGGTGTAGCTTCGATATGAGGTTGTAAATAGGGGATTGGAAGGCCACATCCCACCACTCTTCAATGTTTGTGTTGAGAATTTCCCTCTTACGATATGAAGTGTGCATGATGGACGTGCATTGATCCCACACTTGGGAGTTGTAGGTGTAGAGTTTTAGCATTTGATTTTGTGACTCTGCATCCTTCAAGCAGAGCGGACATATGGAAGGCCCTGTGAACCCCCATTTCATGACATTGTCCCAGGTGAGAATGCTACCATGACTCACCGACCAGAGAAAGGTACTGACTTTGTTCCAATGCTTGAGAGACTATATTTTAGACCAGACTTTCCCTAGAGAAGGGTGATTGGAAGTCACCTTGATGGTGTAAGGTTCCTGGATATTGAAAGTTCCTGGTGAAGAGTGTATCCATCACAGGATGTCCTCTCCTTGTAGAATTTGAATCTTCCTAGAACTAATCAGGTCATACCAAGGTTGTAGGTCCATGTGTTCTTCGACGTGAAGGTCCTCTCTAGTGGATTTCCAACATCTCCAAGTGGCATCCGTGGAATTTTCCTGCCAGTATTCTACCACTTTTTTCATTCCCTCTTAGATAGTCGAGGTGAGAAAGGTGTCAGCCTGGACATCTTACACGAGAATAGGTAATTGTTGCCATAAGTCATTCCATAAGAAGGTTGTTTGTCCATTATGAATTTCCCAGAAGGTGTGATTGACCACTAATATTCGATTCTTCTTGGTTTCCATCCATATCAAAGAGCCTGAGGTGTCTCCATTCCATCTGATTAAGTTCCTTTTAGTAGTGTTGGGTGTGTACGTTCTTCTCCACATCTTGGCCCAGAGATCTTGAGGTCTCTTCAACCATCTCCACCAAATTTTGGCGCTCAAGACTTTGTTCATAATTGTTGGATCTTTTATCCCTAAGCCCCCTTGTGCCTTAGGTCTGCAAAGTTTATCCCAACTGATAAATGCCATTTTTTTCCCTGTCTTGACTGCCTTCCAAAGAAAGTTTCTTTATAGGGTTCTGATAGCATTGAGAACAAAGTAGGGAGCTGGAAGGGTCGAGAAGGTGTAGGTGGGCAAGGCTTGCAACACAGAGTTGACGAGGATAAGGCGACTAGGGAGATTGAGAGCACAATAGGTCCAAGAAGAAAGTCTTTTTGAAATGGAAGTGAGGAGACTTTCCCATGAGCTATTCCTGAGGGCTTTGTCGGGGAGGGGAATACCCAGATATTTGGATGGAAGGGAGCTTCGAGTGAAACCCAATATCACGGTAATGTGGAGTTGAATCGACATCGGGGTGTTAAAGAAGAAGATCTAGGATTTGTCTTTGTTAATATCCATTTGAGAGGAGTCACAGAAGGTTTGAACAATGGAGAGGATTTTTTAGGCTTCTTGGACCATGGGGGATCCCATCAATAAGGTATCATTGACAAATTTACTGTGAGAGATCGAAGGATCAATGTCGTGCAAGGGTAGTCCTGCCAGAGTGTGGTTGGATATTGAGGCTTGAATGGATCCGCTTAGACCTTCCAGCATGATTATGAAGAGGAACAGTGACAGAGGATCCCCTTGCTTGATTCCACAGGTGGGTAAGAAAGGGCGATATGGGACTCCGTTGATGAGGATTGAAAAGAAAGCAAAGGAGGTTAGATTTATGATCCAGTTAACCCAATAAGAGTCAAAACCAAAGGCTAAGAGAACAGAGTGCATATAACCCCATCTTATCTTGTCAAAATATTTGGAAAGATCTAGTTTTAGCAGCATACCTGGAGTATGGGTTTTCTGTAGAGAATGGATACCTTCATGAGCCATGATAACGCTATCCAATATTTTCCTTCCTTCTACGTAACCTGATCGTTCTGGCGAAATGATGAAGGGAAGGATAGGCTTGAGGTGCCAAGCTATCACCTTTTTTAAGAGTTTGTAGATGACATTGCAAAGAGTGATAGGTCAGAAATGGTTTGGGTGGATGACTTGATCTTCTTTGGGAATAAGGGTAATGAAGGTGGAATTGAGGGTCGGAAGGACTTTTCGAGAAGCTCTAGAATCTTCAATAATTTCCCAAACCTCCTCCCTTACCATTTTCCAGCAGTGATGAAATTTTTTTGAAGTGAAACCATCTGGCCCAAGAGATTTTCCTATTGGAGTTTCATGGAGTGCCTAGTCCACTTCCTTGATCACAATAGGCCTTAGCAAGGTGTCGTTATGATCCACCATGATAATGGTGGGTATATGATGCATGATTTCGGCAATGGCATGCAATCTATCTCCTAGGGGCTACGTCAAGAGATCTTGGTATAAGGTGACCAACTCTGATTCTAGGTCCTCATGAGAGCAGAGGGTTTTCCCATCCTTTGTGATCAGCTATGCAATGTGATTAGCATGTCTTCGTTGAAGGGTAGACTTGTGGAAGAATTTGGTGTTTCTTTCACCCTCTTGTAGCCATTGAATGTGAGACTTTTTCCTCCATAAGATTTCTTCTTATATTTTCTTTCCTCCAGCTTTTGGCTTATTTTTTCTTCCTGCACCCTGAGTTCCTCAAAGATTTCGTGATCTCAGATTTGGACTTGTAGGATGCTCATTTGTTCCTTTAGATGTTGTTGGGATTCAAATATATTGTCGAAGGTTTGTTTATTACAAGATTTGAGTCGATGCTTGAAATTTTTTAGTTTATGTTGGAATCTGTACATCTTGGAGCCATGTAGTATGCACGCCTCCATCCACCAAGTGTGGGAATTTTGCTGAAAATATGGGTGGTTGAGAGAGAACCGTTCAAATCTAAAGGGTTTGCGTCCTGGAGAGACTGGAATTTCTAGCCATAGTTGGATGGGCTAGTGATCTGATTCATGGACATCGAGTATGCGATCTTCCAGGGTTGTGTTGTCCAACATGAGAGAATCAGATAAGAGGAAGCGATCCAACCGAAAAGCAACCTGATGGGCTCCTGATCTTTTATTCGTCTAGGTAAAGAGTCCATTTGGTGTTTCTATTTCAATGAGGCCTAACTTATCGATTAGGCCTTGAATATTCCCTGACTCTGCCTCAATTCGACAACTTTTGCCTCTTTTCTCATCCTGATTACATATCATATTAAAATCCCCTCCCAAGATCCATCTACTTCTGGATGAGAGTGTGGAAACTCCCTCCAGGTTCCTTATGAAGGTGCTCTTGTCCCTCGGTGTGGCTCATCCGTAAACATTTGTTAGATAGCCAAGCTTGTTGGAACCGATGAGTTGATAGGTCGTTAAGATGGACCACCTGGTTTTGAAGAAATTATCCATGGTCACTACACTCGGGTTCCAAATAATTTCTAGGCCTCATGTGGATCCCATAGCATCAGTGTATATACCCTTCCCTTGCTTCTAGCAACAAGAGAGAACTCTATCCATTTCCTTCATTGCACATTTTGTTTCTTGGAGCAACATGATGTCTGGTTTTTCTGCTATGATAAATTCCCATAGTATCCTTTGCTTACTACACCCATTGATCCCCCTTATATTCCAAGAGACGATATTCATGATGAGGATGGAGAGGGGAGAGGGGGAAAGCTGTGATAAATGAGGTGGATCTGACCTGAGTTAACCATGAAATGTCCAATCTCCTGTATGAGCTTCCAGGTTGATTTCCTTCCTCTCTTCTTTTCATCTTTTTGCATGTTCTATTTCTCTTTCAGTATATTCCCCTGTATTCCCAACCCTGAACTGGATCTGGTAGTGGAGTCGACCGTGGATTTGAGGAAGACTTTATGGACTTTCCTCAGCTAGTCTGGAGGGATGGTGTATAATTTCTGGTGTCAGTAAGCTTTTTCCAAATGTTCTATATCTACTCCAGCCAGGTCCTTCTCATCAAGATCTATTTCTGCATCACCATCCTCTATTTATGAGGGTTCCAATGCTGAGGTATTGAAGTTTGTTCGGAAAATGGTTTTCTTAGTACCTGGGGTGTCCACTGCTTTCCCTTTATTTTGGTTTTATTGTGTTTTCTCTATAAGAGGGATCTGTGGGGCATCCATGTTCTTTGGCAACTGTTGTAGGGCATCAAATGAGTTGTTGGAAGGCGATTCCTTATTAGTTGTGGTTGTCATTCTCCCTCCCCCTTGTCTGCATCTTCCTGCTACTGGGATGAAACCATTTTTATTTTTGCTTGTTTCTGGGTTTTCATCCTTGCTTGTCATGTTGAGGGGGAAATATTTGAGGAGGTGCCCGTGGTAATGACATTTCCTGCATCTAAACGGTATGTGTTCATATTCAATGGTTTGTAGCCAGTCCTCATCATGGTATTCCAGAGAAATGGATCCTGGTAGCGGCTTTAAAATGTTTAGGTAGATGCAGATGCACACATAGGAGGTGTATTTTCGTTGCTTTGTTGCCTTCGAGGATTTAACATATACTCCAATGGTATTTCTGATGCCTGAAAGTACCTCTTCCAACCAGAACTCCTATAATTTCGGGCATGCACAAAGTCCTCTATTTCAAGGCTAAACTTCTCTGTCCAAAATCGCAAGAAGAGTCCATTAGAGTTGAAGAAATAAGGACCTCCATCAAAGATGTGATTTGTGTCCTCCAGGTTGTGCAGTATTATTGTGAAGAATCCTTTGGATCCTAACTGGAGATCGTAATGGCCTTTGGGCTTCATCTAGTGGTGTATCCATTTTACCAGCTCATGTTCAGAGGGCCATAGCCCTAGAAATTTCCGAACTAGGGCGTAGTCTCACATCTATTGCTTTTGTTCTTGTATTCTGGGTGTGCTTATGACATATTTCGGTGCTTTTGGCACTTGAGGTATACATTTTCTAGGTATCCATGGTCGCGCTGCAGTAGTTGGAGTTTTTCTTGAGTTGAAGTCTATTTCCTTGTCTTTGAATATTCCCTCGAAGAGGAGCTGCGAGTGCATATCTGGCGGTGGTTCAAAGGATGGGTGTCTGGAACCCCCACCTATGTTTCCATGCATCGTTGCTTGACTGTAGGAGGTTCTTTGCAACCCTCCCTCGTTGGGATTCATTGTGCCCCACCAGAGGCGTCCAAGTGCACCAGAGCGAAAATAACCCTAACCCTAGCGTTCTACAATTTTGGACTCCGAACTCGATAGAAGACTAATATTTTTATGCGTATTTTAAAAATAATAAAAAAAAATGAATACAAAATAAAACATTTTTTTGAAAAGCTTAAAATATTGAGTATAAAATAAATGTAATGTTTCATTATCCTATATAAAGAAAAAATATTTAAATAACTTAGATATCCTACCATTTTCTTAAAAGCTAACTATAAGTATTTCAAAGAAAATAACATTTGTTTCTAATATCTTAAACTAATTAGCAATACAATGAATCAATATATATGCCTAGTTTTTATTACATTAACTGCATTTAAAATACAAACTCGTTACTCTATTATTTTAGGAAAAACATGGATGTTACACTTAGAAGTATGTTACAGACTCGTTACTCTATTATTTTAGCAAAAACATGGATGTTACACTTAGAAGTATGTTACATCTATTTGCAAGGACGATAATGAGACAAGTTACCGGGAAAATTAGAAGGATGTTACATCGATTTGCAAGGATGATCATGCGAGAAGTTACCGGGAACTTTGATTAGTTACAGATTATTTTTAAATTTTTTAATCTCTGTCAAGTCTAGCGTACAACTATCGACTTAATTGGCTGAATTTAATAATGTTATATCAAACATTAACTAAGAGAAAAAGGCAAAAAAATTAAGCCATCTTTTTTAGGTGGTGTCTCCTCCAAGACCGAGATTGGTGATGTCACATTGGATGAGGGCCGCGGATTTGGGTCTTGGTGATATTTTAGCAGGTGAATGGGATGATTACATCAAAGCTCTCAATTGGTCTAGTGTTTATCTTACAAACACTTTGTATGTGTTATGCTGGTCTTGGAGCAGGAGTTTGGGGAGGTTAATGGTAAGGAAGCTTATACAGATTTATCGTTTCAGTTTTGGAGGTGTTCATTGATGTGGTGGCATAGGGCTCTTTGGGATTGGAATATTCTAATCAAAATTAAATTGTTTTGTTGGCTTTTTTTGGAAAATAAGGTCTTAACTTGGGACAATTTGTTGAAGAAGGGAGGCTTGGGTCTTGGTATATGTATACTTTGTCTTCAGGGAGGTGAATTTGTCTACCATTTAATGGTACAACGTTCGTTTGTTCGGCTGGTTGGGAAAGAGGTGTTATGACACCTTAAGTTGAGGTTCGATTGGAATTTGCAGCAATTGGATAGTTGTTTCAGAGTTTGTAGTTATCACACCTAAAGTACTTACGTGTTTTATTTGTTGGTAGATGTGATTACACATAAACGCAATGATATTTGAGGGAGTGAAAGTCTTTGTTATAGTTGTATGTTTTCAGGTGTTAGCTTTGCTTGAAGAATTTCAGGTTGTTAAGGGCTCTAAAGCAAGACAAAACAGTTCTAGTTTTTGATGGATATTCCCACTCGATGGTTTGATGGATCATCACAACATTGGAATTCAAAGTGTGGAGTTGGTGGGGTGATTAAATTAAATGGGTCGATCATCTACCATTGGAGGTTCAATTTTGGTGTTGACACGAATACTCGCGGAGAACTGTTGGGAGTATGGGCTCTTCTATTGATGGCGATCAGATTAAATATCTATCATTTGCAAGTCGTGGGAGATTTAAAGATTATTATAGAATGGTTGAATCATCAAAAGGAGATTCAAGCGACATGTTTGCTTTGTTGAAAGAAACAGATTCGTCATCTGATTTCATAATTTTTATATATCAAGTTCAACTATATCTATAGAGAATTTAATGAGGAAGCGAATAGGCGCTCGATCTTATGGAAGGAATAATTTTCTATAGTCAAATAGTGGATGGTGCCTTGGGTCCTAAAAGGTACTTAGACATTTTCTAATTTTTCTTGTTTCTTTTTCATTGTTGTTTTGGTAAGTAGTTGTTTTTTTTATGTTGAAAGGTTCATAGATTATTAGGGTTGTTCGGGCTTGATGAAAATCTAGTTTTGAGAAACTTGTGAACTCATTTTGTTTATCTTTTTTTCTAGTTTTATGTACTAAAGGACACTTTTTATATGGACTTTTTCATGGTGGAAAAACGTATCCCAATCTATAAAATATAACCAACTTTTCAATAAGTATAGCCGAATCTATAAAGGTTTATAACAACATTAATTTTAAGTAAAAAGAAAAAAAAGTGAGCTGTTGATAAGAGGGATGATGCTTGAAAGATTGTTCTCCAGCGATTAAGTGTCAGACATGGACGTGACCTGCTCCGCAATTCTACTTCGCTCCGATTCCCGATCAGTCAATGGAATTTATAAAGAGAAGAAAGAGATGAGCATGACCAAAACTTCATAAAAGTTTCGTTTTAGTCTATCGTCTTGTCCAATCTTTAGGACGTACTCCCACAAAATACTGTTATCGATCTGCCTGTGTATATATATGAATGCTCACATAGATTTGAAAACATTGGCGACATGATCTAATTATGCACTCAGAAGCGGATGGCCCACTCTTCCAAATTCCTGATATAACAAGTTACAACTACCGCGTTCGCCAAAGTTAGATCGTAGGGTTTACTGTAACTGGAGAGGGACGATACAGAGAGAGGGAAAACTAACGTACAGCCAACAAAATCATTTCTTTCGCTCCTCAAGACAGAAGGAATACAGTGTGACAATGACATTCCTTTGCGGTGCGGCTAAGGCGAACGTGAAATTCCAATTTATTCATCAAATTCCATCATTCAGCTGTTTCCTCTAGCTCGGGGACCCTGAACGGTATAAATGGAGAATAAAGATTCAATGAAAGGAAAAACAAATGGAAAGTCCAAAAGCGCAAAGGGATAGAGGGACAATCACCTTTTCGTATTGTGTTCAACCCCACAAAGATAAAGACGAAAGACCTCGACCCCATTCTACTTCAAAGGCACTCACACGGCAATGAATAACGGGTTATCTTTGATGGTCTCGACGGCAATGAATAACGGGTTATCTTTGCATTCAAAAATAACAATAATATCGAAATACAATATAATCTTAATACATTAATTTAAAATTATTATGAAAATTAAAATTAAATTACAAATTATAATTATAAAAAGTTATAAAAAACTAGAATATATATATATATATATATATATATATATATATATATATATATAATTAGAGATTTTGTTTAAATTATTGTAAATTATAATTATAAAAGATTATAAAAAACTAGAATATATATAGAGAGATTTTGTTTAAATTATTATTAAAATTACAATTAAAATGTAAAATATAATTATATTTGTTTAAATTATTGTAAATTATAATTATAAAAAATTATAAAAAACTAGAATATATATATAGAGAGATTTTGTTTAAATTATTATTAAAATTACAATTAAAATGTAAAATATAATTATAAAAGTAAAAATTAATTAAATGATTCAAAGATAAATATTAACCATTGTTCTTTAAAAATGTTTATCAGTTTTCTTAATTTTTACATCCAATCAATTCAAGTTATGTTGAAGAACATATTGCTCTATCTTTTAAGTCCATTTTATCAAACTTGTTATCTTAAATTATGTTCATAACATCAAACACATTATTTGTTTTAATAGACTTTTGCCCCTTTTATAATACTTTATTTTATTTTGACTAACTTTTTTATTTATTAATATTTATGAATTCTTATTTATTATATTTTTTTTCACGTTATCAAATAATTTATTAACATAATTTATTTTTATGTTTATGTTAAATAAATATTTTATTTAGTTATTAAAATATTATTTGTTTATTTTATTTTCAAGTTTATTTATTAATTTTATTTTCACTAACATTTTTTTTTATTTATAAATTTTTAAGTTTATATTAAATAAATATTTTCTTTATTTATTAATTTTCACAAAATTTTCTTTACAATTATATTCTATTAATTAATTTTTTATTTAATAATTATATTAAAAAAAAAACAAGTGTTTCCTATTAAGAGGTTACAAGTTTATCCTAACCTTAAAAATAAATTATTATAATTATTATTTTTTATTTGATTATTAATTTTTTCTCCCATTTTTAAAAGCTACCTTCATTTGAACATGTTTACTTTAAGGGATATCTCACTCTTCTCTTTTAAATCTATTTACCACTTTATTTTGAACATGTTTACTTTAAGGGATGTCTTACTCTTGTCTTTTGAATGTATTTAGCTTAAGAGATGTTTTAGTCTTTTAATCTTTCAAAATTCATTTTGATATATTAATAATGTTAAGTAAAGTGTACATTCAATTTTACATTTTAAACTTTGACAAGTTAATAAAGTGTGAAAACCTAGATATTTATACTCAATTTTTATTTTTTAATTATTAAATTCAAAATTACATTATTATGAATAAATATAAATTTTGATTGTAATTAGCTCTTTTCTTTTATTTTTTCATTACTAACAAAAAAAATATTAATCTAACCATGATGAATATTTTTATTTTTATTTTGTTTTCACTTAAAAATAATATTTGTTTATTCATAAACAAGAAAAGAAAGCAAAATTTGTCAATGCTACAAGACTATTTCATAGGAACTAAGAAAAATATCCTCCATAATTTAAATATATATGTAATAATATTACAAATTAATAAACATTTCATCCTTGTTTAAATAAAAAATAGTTCATTATTCAAAATTTGTGCCAATTCCTTATGTAAATAGAAGTTGTTAGATTCATACATTCTCTTCATTTGTGGGGATGAAGCTTCAGTTGTAAGGACCATATACA
>ML847551.1:0-11227 GCA_009831015.1 Picea engelmannii | reverse complement strand
ATAAGAGTTTATTTTACTTCCCTTCCTTCATAACTTCTCCCCACCTACGTTATATTATTCTTTACTAAAATGAATTGAGAAACTCCATTTTTAACAATATATTTCAAGGTTACCCTAAGTGCTATTCCATAAATATCGGTAAATTGATAACCGATGCTAAGTTCCCATATTCCGTTGTTATGCAAATCAAGGACAAGTTTGATGTTATACATATATGGATGTATAGCTCTTACAATGATTATTTATTTGTGTAACCCTCTTATGGCTAACATTTCTACTCCATATTAAGTCCTTGTTAGCATAATGTTTGAAGTTTGCATTATATGATCCTTGCTAACGTTCCACATATAAATGTCACCCCAATATATTTCATTGTCTCGTCATACATTAATAGGTTTCTCTTTTCAACATGTATTAATTTGGTTTTTATTAGACAATGGTACACAACATATCTTAATATGGGTTTTGATAAACATTAACACAAGCTATGTAGTATCGTTCAGTGGATAACACTTGGCATAGGTAGAGTTGTCTATTTGTACGAGGTGATTAAACCCATATTGGTACCATCCTTAATTTAATTCCCACCAACTTTCCATCCTTAGCTAGCATATCATACGATCTTTCATGAGCCACCTGTGGTTACCATCTTGAGACAAATTTTTCTTAGCATTTGTCGTGAGGATGTACATGCGTAAGGTCATCATGCTTCCAAGTGATAAGGTTCTTTTCAAAGCCTTAACCCTTATAACCTTTTCCTGGTTTGGCTCATTTAAAACTTCATGGTTTTCATTTATTTGCTCTATGTTTTACTCTGATGGGTTTCCATTACATCGAGAGATTTCTCTATGTGAGTGCTAGGAGATCAGAGCATTGTTGGATTGCATATGGTTGCATCGTCACTAAACTAGGAAGAGTTTTTTAAAACCTCATTAATTATTTTGTTTCTCTATAAATTGTTATTATCCGATCCATTATCTCACAGTGTTGGTAATTGTTATTTCACCAGCTATGTTTAAATGTATTTGTGACATTTCAATGGTACACAACATATGTTAAGATGGTTTTTGATAAATAGTAACACAGGCTCTGTCATATCGTTCAGTGGATAACACTTGGCATAGGCAGAGTTGTTGTCTAGTTCTACAAGGTGATTAAACCCATATTGGTACCATCCTTAATTTAATTCCCACCAACTTTCCATCCTTAGCCAACATATCATATGATATTTCATGAGCCACCTATGGTTACCATCTTGAGATGATTTTTTCGCAGCATTTTTTCTGAGGATGTACATGCGTAAGTTCACTGTGCTTCCAAGTGTTAGGTTTTTTTTTGGAGCCTTAACCCTTCTGACCTTTCCCTACTTTGGATCATTTTAAAGTTCATGGTTTTCATTTCTCTGCTCTACGTTTTACTCCGATAAGATTCCATTGCGTCGAGAGATTTCTCTGTGTGAGTGATAAGAGTTCAGAGTGTTGTTGGATTGCTTATGGTTGCATCGTCACTAAACTTGTAAGAGTTTTTAACAAGCTCTTTACTTGTTTTGTTTCTCTGTAAGTTGTTATTATCCAAGCCATTAGTTCACGGTGGTGGTAATTGTTATTTCACCCGCTCTGTCAAAATATCTCTACGGAATTTTCCATATCGAACTTATTACTTGTTGTGTAAGTCTTTTATACAATGCTTAATGTTGTATTTTGGTTGTGGTAATCTTTCACTTCCGGTTCAATTCTAGTCCGAAGTGTCTTACCCATGGACTCGTTATTCTATGGAAGTTGGTGGTTCAAATAACCTATTCAATATCGTTTATGTGATTGGAACCCAATTAGGAATCATGTTAAATAGAATATTAGATTTCTCATAGAGTCTATTTGTTCCCTAGTTTACTCTGCAATATTTTTTTGTAAATCTTGATGTATCTATTCTTGGGTAATTGACTAGTGATGGGCCCTACGTATTGTTTTTCGAGGCTACCCATCAACCATTCGACTCCATATTCATTCGTTGTATTTCAAGCAATGAACGGAGATACCAATACATTTGGTACATCCATGGTAAGTTAGTATTTTATTTATGCATATACTTTTTCTATTTAATTAATTTTGTACCACAACCTAACTTGTTTATTGTTCGATGTACAAGTATTGTGGAGGTTGGTAGCATGGAGATTCAGGGATAAATTTTCTTATAAGGGTATTTGGGTTCCATCCCTTAGTTATTTTTGCATTTGGCACCACAATTTAGGACCATTATATTTTTATATCTAGTTGACTGAGTAATTTGTATATTCATTAAAATCTGCAACTCAGAACCGATAGATACGCATTTTATGACTTGTAATATTTTGATATTGATATACAATTATCATTTATAATCATGGTTTCTTTACTGTTATTTCCTTTGTTGAACATAAATGGTCCTCATTCGTCAACTTCTATACAATGTAATGATTTTCTTCCGAACAAATACACTGTGTGTTTTGTTTAAACTTTATAAATATTTTCCCTTCGGATATAGGCATAGTGTTTAAATCTATAATGATTTTACTTTTAGATATAAATATGTTAACTCCGTAACAAATTTCCTTTCGGATATATGCATAGTATAATATGTTAACTATGTAATGAGTTTCCTTTTGGATATATGCATAGTATAATATGTTAACTCTGTAATGAATTTCATTTCAGATATATTCAAAGTATAATATGCTAACTCTGTAATGAATTATTTTTTGTATATATGCATCATATAATATGTTAACTCTATAATGAGTTTCCTTTCGGATATATGCTTAGTATAATATGTTAACTCTATAATGAATTTCATTTAGGATATATGCATAGTATAATATGTTAACTCTGTAATGAATTCCCTTTCCATTTGTATACATTGTATTTGTTGGGACTTGTTCTCTTCCATACAAGTCTCTTATACAATAAAACTCGGGTTTATTAACTAGGTTTTTACCTACTAATTTATTATTGGTAGTATGATTATGTTCATAATAGATATTAACTTCCTTTCACAGTTTTTCTGCTTGACCTTATGATATGCATCGACATCAAGCGATAATTTCTAATACTGTTATGAGTTATTTATAATCGATAATTCCACCACATTAATGTACAAATAAAAAAACAGTAATATCTAAATCAACATCCTCATAACAAGAAATAAACTTGGAACTTTGGGGAAACCACATGTTGAATAAATTGTTCCTCCCAACCTTAGACTAGAATATCTATCACCTTTGTCACTGCTGAGATGAGTTTGGAATCCAAGGGGTTACCTATGTGGCAACTTGAAGAATTTTGAGCTCCAATTGTGTGAGTAAGCTTTGTAAAATTTACTGTGTCAAGTCAGTTTACGCGTAGCCTTTCTCAAGCTATCAAACTTTCCTTTTTGGAATGGCATCCCATTACCTATTCATGACTTGTTTTATTTTTACTAGGACTTGTTACACTTGTCTTAAGCCTGTTTCTCACTAACCACCTTTGAGATTCAACATTACATATGTTCACAAATTCTCCTATAAATATGTAATGTGTCTTTTTGAGGTTAATTTAACTCCACAACTTGTCTCAGTATGCTGCCACTTGGAAAACCCCTTTGTATTCCTAGCTCCCTCTTTAATAGTTGCTTCAACATGTGCCATTTTTCCACATGTGTTTATTTTCATAAATATAATAAGGTTTTACAATTCAATTTTGGTCAATCGACCAATTTGTCTTTTTGGAAAAATAATTAAAATTCTAAATTAAAAACAAAATGATAGAAATAATAAATTAAAATCCAAGTTGTGGGGTATCACATACACCCCCCCTTAGAACGTATCACTGTCCTCACTGATACCTAGTTTTAGTCAATACCATCTTGGAAGAGAAATGGATATGCTTCCCGCATATTACTTTTGATTTCCCAAGTAGCCTCTTTTGGACTAAGGTGCTTCCATTGCACCTTTACCTATCCTATGGATCAACTCTGTAGTGTAAGTTCCCTCTTTTCTAGAATACGATCAGGCTCTACTGAGAACTCTCTCATGGATTCCACTTGTATCATTTTCCAATCAACAACGTGAGTAGGATCATGTATATACTTTTTCAATAATGAAACGTGAAACACATCATGTACTTTTATCCTGGCTGGAAGTGCAAGTTTATAAGATATAGGTCATATTCGAGCAAGTATATCGAATGGGTCGCAATACCTATGTGATAACTTACTATACCTTATCGACCGTAAAGAACTCTTTTTAGGTTTAACTCTAATATACACATGATCTCCAACATTGAACTCTCTTAGAGTCCTTTTTTCATCAACATAATGTTTTTTCCTGTCCTCAGCTACTTTCAAGTTATATTGTACCTGTTTCACTATTAGTTCCATGTATTTAAACATATTTGGTCCTATCATAGATCTATTTACATGATTACTACATGAAATAGGTGTATTTCATTTTTTGTCATATAAAATTTCAAAAGGACTAAGTTTTGTTGAAGCTTGATAATGCTTATTATAAGAAAACTCAACTGAGTACAAATATTCTTCCCATTTACCAAGTTTGTCCATAACATACATTCTAAGCATGTATTCAATAATCTGGTTAGTTCTTTCAGTTTTCCCATCCATTAGCGGATGATAAGCAGTACTTAAATTTGATTGGCTATCTAACCCTTTAAATAAATCCCTCCAAAAATTTCCGTCAAACTTAACATCTCTATCAGATATTATAACTTTAGGGATTCCATGTAACCTAAATATTTCATTCATGAATATTTATGCTATATTAATAGATTTGTAGGTTGGTTTCACAGGTATGAAGTGTTGATATTATGGTAGCTGCGGGAGGTATTTACCTTCATGTGTAACCCTGACAAGAATAGAATATTTCGAGAAGCAAGAAGAAGCCCTAAAGCATTAAACTTAACCTTATAAGACAAGTCAACTCAAGGAAATAATTAATATTAACTATTTGGCCTCCAGAATCAGAATTCGGTCTAGACAACCCCTCCCCAAAGCCACCAGTACCCACATGTGAATAGATAGTTACCCTTCATAGCCACTTTGGAACTTTCGGACCTGTCAAGGATTTTAAATGATTCGATCCGTCACTCTCCCCAATGGCCCGCTATACCACCCAAGCTACCATATGACATCCCTAAATTCGATGGCAAAATGGGAGAGGACCCGAACAATCACGTGATGACTTTTCAGCTCTGGTGCTCATCCAACTCCGTGATGGATGACTCTATTCGTTTATGTCTTTTTCAAAGAAATCTCACGAGTTATGTCGCGAAGTGGCATATAGAATTACCACAAGGTTTCTTCGCTAACTTCAACACCCTCGCTTTGTATTTCCTCACCCACTACTAGTTACCGATCCGTTATGAAACTGGTATCGAGATTTTGAGTTCTTTCAAACAAAACAAAGCCACTCATATATCCGATCACATTCATGAGTGGCTACGAATACGACGTCTCATCAAACTCGAACTTCCCGATCAGTTGATGGAAGAGTGGTTCACAAAATCATTCGTGAAGGACATCGGTCGTGACATCGCCATGGGTGGAGTTGTCACGGAAGAACAGGCCATAAGTCGTGCTCAATACCTTCACCTCGTTTACTCACAAATGGGTACTCTTTACGACTTACTCCCTGATGCACCTCGTCCTTCCACTTCTACCACTTCAACTACTCCAACTACTTCTCATGCAACCGACGGTGTGATTGGCACTTTCCATGGCCAACCACATTCCCCCTCAAGAAACAACCCCAAACCCACTTCTTCTAATGTTCAAAATGATCCGTCTCCTACCCATCCCACCGGCAAGACTTCTGAGGTAAATGTTGTTCAATCTAACCTAGCTGGTTAAAACAAATCCAAAAAAGGAAAGGGTAAGAATAGGGAGGACAAAAATACTTCGCAAGCAGAGAGAACCAAAACACCGCCCGTTGACGATAGGGACAAGTGTAAACCCCGATACCCTTGTCTTATCTGTGGTGATGATCACTACATGAAGGGTTGTCCGTGACGTGCCAAGGTTACTAAGTTCCTTTAAGGGGCCCCCAAACCTCCCACTCCAGATGTACTATCCCAACCCTTCCCCTCTCAACAACAGGCCCAATTGGTCATTCATGACCAACCTTCCCCTTCCACTATGTCCTATGTATTAATGTGTACTAGCGATTCAAAGAAGAATGACATCACACTTACCACCCGAGCCAAAGATTATTCTCCCTCTAAAGAGAAGGTTGATGTTATACCTCCTTAATTGGTCCAACCATCTCCCACGACTCCACCTACCAATGGTCCTCTTCATCTCGAACGATCGAGCCTTGACACAGTTCTTTTCCCTCCTCCAAAGGGCATCATTCGGAAATTAGCTTTCAATCCTCATGCTCGTGTTGCCCATAACTACAACATTTTTGAAGATCTGGCCCAAGCACCATCCACGATGTCAACCCTTGAAGTCCTTCAAAGTTGTCCCACACAACGAAAGGCACTGTTGAAAGCTATCAGTGGAATCAACCCAATGGATACGAATTTAATAATTTTTGACATGGGAGATCACATTCCAAGGTTGCCCCCTCAACTCGCATTTCAAATACAAGTGATTGTCTCTGACAAAAACATTTGTAGAACTGTTATCGACGAGGGTGCCTCAACGTGTGTCATGTCTGTTACCTACTAGAAATCCATCGGCTCTCCCTCTTTGACTGAATCCCATAACACACTCAAAGCCTTCAATGGCTCTGGTTTTAAACCTTATGTTGTCCTTCCTTCATTACCAATCATGCTAGAAGGAAAAATGGTCCAAGTTGAAGTGGAAGTCTTTGATGCTCCTCTCGATTACAATCTTCTGCTTGGACGTAGCTAGATCGATTCCATGCGCACAGTTGTGTCGACTCTTTTTCGTGTTGTACGTTTTCCACATCAACAAAAGGTAATGACCGTTGACCAATTAGCCTTCTTTAACTCGGATATGCGTATTGGAAACATACCGTTCATCGCCAAAACCCCCCCGTTTATGAGAACATTGGTGTAGGTCTTATCAAAGACCCTTTGTTAATGGGTACCTTCCCCATTCCACCACCCAATGTTCCACACTCATCTGTCGCTTCAATCAACATGATCTCCACCTCTATTCACGAAACCCCTACATCTCATGACCCATGGATGGTACCTGACCCCGACGATCATCTTCATTACGACGATGAAATGCCTTTGAGTCCGGTCGAATCCGCCTATCAAGTCATTCAATCAGAAACCCCTTCTACCCCCTCTCTTGGTGATTTATCTCCATATCCTTTTCGCATCATTTTTCCCATAGACGAGATGATTATGTCTATCATGGAAGACACCCCCTGGAACAATGGACATCATCGTTCCATCCTCTTCCTATAACAAGACACCATCGAGAGATACCAACGGATCTCGACCATTGTCATCATTTCAACCGTTCCTGTGTCCACACACAATGCGTTTTCCGAAGGGAACTTAAGCAATATCTCACTCACTATTCCCCTCGACATATCCATCAAACCTGGAATTGTCGAAAATGTGCATATCAGAGCTTCGTGTTCCCCTGATGAAATCGTCACCTACAAGTCACTTTTCAAAGAATTTCTTGACGTCTTCGCCTGGAGCTATGAAGAAATGTCGGGTATCGAACCTGACATTGTGATACATGAGATTAAGACATACCTAGATGCTAAACCCGTTCGGCAATGGATTCGTCCAGTTCACCCATGTAAAGCGGTTGTTATCAAGATTGAAGTCGAGAAACTTCTCAAAGCTGGCTTTATTTACCCGGTGGCCCTCACTGACTGGGTTTCCAATCTTGTCCCGATCGACAAGAAACAAGGCACAACCTGCGTATGCGTTGATTATAGGGATATTAACAAAGCTTGTCCTAAAGACAACTTTCCTACCCCCTTCGTCGATCAGATTTTCGATGTTTGCACCAGAAGAAAAATCTTCTCTCTGATGGATGGTTTCTCCAAATATAATCAAATCAATATTTTTCCCGAGGATCAACACAAAACCGCTTTTATTTGTCCTTGGGGCACTTTTGCCTATCGAAAACTTCCTTTCGGTCTAAAGAATGCTGGCGCAACTTTTCAGCGCGCTATGTCTTATTCCTTCCATGATATCAATCACATTGTGCAGCCATATCTTGATGACTTATCCACTCATTTCATGCACCGGGTCGATCATCCAATCCACCTCCGAGCCATTTTCCTCAGTTGTCGATTTTACCATATATGCTTGAATCCTCACAAATGCGTTTTCTGCGTAGAATCCGACCAACTTCTAGGATTTATTGTTTCACGTCAAGGGATCAGGGTAAATCCTTTAAAGGTTGAGGCGATTCTCAATCTCCCTCCTCCTTCTACACTTTGCCAGTTACAAAGTTTGCAAGGGAAAGCAAAGTTTCTTCATCGTTTCATCCCGAACTATGCCGAGATAACTCTTGGATTTACGCGACTACGCAAAAAGGGGTTTGAGTTCATATGGGATACCATCACAAACAAAACCTTTGAAGCTTTGAAACTGTCCCTGACATGTGCTCCGCTTCTCTTCCCCCCGATTACAGTCGCGATTATTTCCTCTACCTCACAGCCTCGGATTACACCATTGCTATGTTTCTCGTCCAAGAGGATGATTCTCATGACGAACATGTTATCTATTACTTGATTCAAAGTTTCAAACCTACCGAAACCAAGTATTTACATGTCAAAAAACTGGCCTTGGTAGTTGTCCAAGCAGTTCAACGCTTCCAGCACTATATCCTCTCTCGCAAGACTACAATAATTTCTAACTGCAACCCTATGCAACACATTCTCACACGTCAATTGTTAGGGGGGAAATACTCCAAATGGATCGTGATACTCCAAGAGTTTGACTTGGAATTTGAACGAGCTAAGTCCAAGAATTCCTTAGTGTTTGTTGAGTTGATATGTGACTTTCCCTACTCTAAAACGGAAAATGTAGCAGTCGATTCATTACCTAATGAATCCCTTTTCCTAATTAGTTCTGATGATCTTTGGTATGGCGATATCATCATATATCTCCAAACCCAGAATTTTCAGCCCAATTTGTCCAGTACTGAACAACGTCGAATACGCTACCAAGCCTGTCAATATATTATCGTCGAGGATACTCTATATCATCATGGGATTGACTCAGTTTTTCGACGCTGCCTCACGTTCAACGAAGCTGAGAAAGCCTTAAATGACTGCCATTCTGGAGCCTATGGTGGTCATATGTCTGGGTATGCTACTGCCCAAAAGATCTTATGAGGAGGGTATTTTTGGCCTTCTTTATTTAACGATTGCATAATTGTCATCCAAAAATGCCACGCTTTCCAGACCTATAATCATAAGATACGAGCACATCCTACTCTTCTTCACCCTCTGGTCTCCATTGGTCCCTTTGAAAAATGGGGTATCGATTTCATGACATGTCACCCCTACTCGGTCCAGGGGCATGGATACATTATTGTAGCCGTAGATTATTTTACGAAATGAGCCGAGGGGATGCAGACATTTGAAAATACTGGAAAGACCACAACATTATTCATTTTCAATCACATCTTAGCTCGTTTTGTTGTTCCTCAGGCTATCGTCACTGACCATGGTAGCCACTTTAGAAACTTCATGATGTCTGAACTGACTGAAAAGTTGGGCCTTCGGCATGAAAACTCAAAACCCTATTACCCACAAGCCAACGGCCAAGTCAAAGTGATTAACAAAGTTCTCATAACCATGCTTCGACAAATGATAGGGATTCACAAAACAAGTTGGCACACAATGTTGTTTTCAGCATTGTGGGCTTACCGGATGTCCGTTAAGTCTACTACTGGGTTTACACCTTTCTGATTAGTCTATGGTCTAGAAGCCATCCTCCCGATTGAATGTGAGATACCCTCCTTAAAACTAGTCGTCAAACTCCTACCAAACACTTCTACCAAGGAAGAACGTCTGTTGTATCTCATGTGATTAGACGAAACTAGACGCGATGTTACCATAGTCATAGAAGCCTAGAAGAAACATGTCAAGGCCCAATACGACAAACATGTCAAGCCTCGTGTTTTCTTCGAAGGAGATCTGGTTCTCCTCTACGAACAAGATCGAGATATGCTAGGAGCTGAAAAATTCGAAGCCATGTGGCGAGGTCCTTATATCGTTAGATGAGTTTTGGAGAAAGGAGCTTCTGAGTTAGTAGATTACGATAGTATCCTTTTGAGTGAACCCATAAATGGGTTGTACTTAAATAAGTACTATGCATAAGATCACCTGTGCACGAGTACTTGTATTTTATTGTATCATACTTCTTGTGTGTTACTGTAGTATGCTTTTTCATTATCTGGTCTCTTCCCTTATGTTACGTTGTGTTTGGTTTCCAGATGACGGAGTTTTCACTACCCCACATTGGCTTCGCTGATGGCGCTAGCCATAGTACTCAGAACCTTGCTTCTGCTGCGTGGGCAATTTACGCCCCTACAAATGAGCTTATCACTCTACGAGGTGTGTGCCTAGGTCGTGCGACCAACAATATTACAGAGTATAGAACCATTATCAAATTGTTGATTGATTCTATCTCGCTCGGTATCCGTCACTTGGTTGTGCAACTCGATTCGCAGCTAGTATTACTAAAATTAAGTAATGTCTATGCTATTCGAAGTCCAACTTTATTACGGGTATATTTGTGAATTCGCCTCTTGGAACATTATTTCGATTATATTGAGTATCAGCATATTCCTAGATGTCTAAATACATTAACTGATGCATTAGATAACTATGTATTAGACAGACATTTGGGTCATTTATAAATAAATCACATCACAAGTATCACACAACACAAGATAAGCTAACAGGAGCCGTATATATGTATATATAACGATCAAAAAGTTTTTTACAAAAACGTTATGTCCAAGAACCAAAATTTCAAAATATGAAGCTCATAGCTTCTACAAAGTAACGTCATGGATGACGCTCGCGATAACACACAACTGTCCTGGAAACCCTACGAAGCAGTCGACCAATAGACTCTGACACGCCCACCGTGTGACGCTGATAATGCCATGGGACCTCTCCGAGAGGCATGTCTGGAATGTCAACAGTCAAACCCTCTAAGTTTTGTTCCACTGCCTCATAATCTTCAGCGTCCCATCGTGGCACTAGAGCCACCTCTCCTCATCGCTGAATAGGAGAAATACC
>ML847550.1:0-17449 GCA_009831015.1 Picea engelmannii | reverse complement strand
TTTTGTATTCACTTTGAATTATAATACACTCATCACTTCACTTTATTATTTACCTTTTAAAATCTCTTAAACCACTTTGACTACTTTGACCTTTTGGGGCTTCTAGACATATGAGGGTCCTCCAACTTCGTAAGTCCATAAATCTCAAACCGTGAGGAGTTATGTGACGTTATACATACCACCAGAAATGGCATGACATGTACTATCCATATATAATAATATTATCTAAAAATATATCATAAATCATACCATTACCCATCAAGCAAACTTGGGTCCATTACCCAAACCTGAGGTCTCCAACTTCTCATGTCCATAACCACCAATGTGAATAATAGATGCTGTTAATCCGTGAATTTCATTTAATAGTTTTTGAGCTGCATCATTATCTATGCATCATAGCAACAATCCATTAACAAATATTCTAAACAGAGAATCTCGTAGAATGAGATACTTAGAAGATTCAATATGGAGTTTGCTTCATTGATGACGATTCAAATGATCTGGACACCTTTGATATTGCAAGTAATGAATGAGATATTTATACCAGGGGTGTTCAGTGAGAGTAAGATTTTGATTTTTGGTATAAAACAATGTTGAGAGTGGACTGTCTTCATATTAAAAAAAATTACTTGGTTCAGGATGATGAGCTAAGTGAAGGGCTAAGTCTCATCCCTTGATCATTTTGGAAGTCATGATATTTAAATCATGTTCTTGGATTTTTGCAAGCCAATGTGCAAGCTTTCCTGAAAGATAACTTTGTGAAAGAAAAAATTTGATAGCAAGAAAAGGGACTTTTCCCTTTGTATGCTTGCCTAGGATGAAATGGATTTTTTTTTCTATAGCTTTAACAAGAGAAAAAACATGCTTCTCAATATAAGAATACTTGATTTCGTCATCTGACAAGATTTGACTCATGTAAGCTACAAGTTTTTCATTATTCTGGTCATCATTCTGTAAGAGGATAGAAGAAATTACTTCTTTTATAGCATTTATATATATGACAAAGTCTTTTTCAAAGTTTGGTTTCGCCAGAACCGATGCAAAACTGATTGTTTTCTTAATATTTATGAAAGAATTTTAAACACCATCTGTCCAAGAGAAAGAATGATCTTTCTTAAGTATATTATGGATTGGTTTAACAATGACAACAAAACTAGGAACAAACCTTCGAACAAAATTTATAGTGCCCATAAAATCTTGAATTTTTTTCTTAGACTTAGGGGAAGGAACATTTAATATAGCAGCAACCCTCTCGGGATCAATGCTTATTCCTTAATCATAAAAAATATGACCGAGATGTTTACCTTGAGTGACACCGAAAATGGATTTTGAAGGATTTAAAGAAATACCAAATTTCCTACATCACATAAATACTTTTCGAAGATGACCGAAGAGATTTGATTGGGTTTTGGAGTATATTGTTAAATCATCAAGATAAAATTGAATAATTTTTCCGATGAGATCATAGAAAGATAACTGCATAGATCTTTGAAAAGTAGCACCTGCATTAGATAAGCCAAAAGGCATGCGTTCATAAGCAAAGGTTCCCCAATGAGTTGTAAATGTGGTTTTATATTTATTAGTCCTTTTAACCTTGATTTGATTATATCCAGAAAACTCGTCAAGTAAGGACATCATCTTGGATCCTGCAACTTGTTGTAAGAACATTTCCATGTTAGTAAGTGGAAAAATATATTTAATGCTTGCACTATCTAAATCACAAAAAAACAACACAAATTCTAATATGACCTGTTTTTTTCGATCAGGCACAAGATTTGAAACCCACTCAGAACACTTAACTGGAAAGTTATATGAGTGTTTAAAATTCTTTCTAATTCCTTTTGTATCCTCAAATGCAAGATTGTTATGTCTTTGTATTTTCTTAATTGTTTTTTCCACTTCCTTGATAGAAATGGCATGCCGTATAATATTATGATCAAAACCACATAGATACTCATATGACCAGGAAAAAACATCACAAAACTCATGGAATAGGTCCATACAATTTTTTTTTCTTCATCGAAAGATTGATCACCTATATTAATGTTATTTGGAGACTTAGGAGTTCCAATGTTCAAAGGGATGGTATCCCCAAATTTTCTTTTAAACTCATCTTCTTTATCAATTTCTTTATTTTTTACATCACTCGTCAAGAATGAACTCTCAAGAGGATTCAATCCTTTGAGAAAGTTGTCATTTTCAAGGGAAATGATTAATTTAGGCTTATAGGGTTCATTCTGTAATAAGGCACAAATTCCTTTATCATCTGGAAAAAATTTCCATGATTTTGCGTTATCGTGGAGATGAGGTTGATAAAGAGACAAAAACGTACAATCTGGCCCCTATGGTAAAAGATGCCTTGTAGGAGAAGCTGCAAAAACACCTAACTTATTAGCCATGGAATTAAGTTCTCTTTTTAATATGAGTGATGTTGAAAGGTAGTATATTTGGGATTAATTCCCACACAACCTGAGTGTATCTCTTTAATAACTTGTTGTTGTGTTTATAATTTTTCCTGACTAAATTTACAATAATTTTTGAATCACCAAAAACTATAAGATGGCCATAGCCAAGGTTATAAGCATTTTATATGCCTAATAATAAGGCTTTAAACTCAACAACACGATTCATACAGGCAAACTCTAATATATAGGTGAAATTGTGAATTTTTCCTATAGGCGAGTATAAAATGATGCTAGCTCCATTACCTTTGTTTGAACATGAACCATAGAAATGCATGTGCCACATACCATCACCATAATCAGTGAGTTGAATATGCATTTCATCTTCATCAACACATATTGAATAGAAACCATGTATTCCTCAACAAAATTCACATTAGGTTGTGGAACACTTTCAATATAGGGGGGAATCCTTCCATCCCTTAGTACAATAATATTATTTCCATTCTTATGGATGGATAAATGTGAGCCATCTAAAGAAATGTAACCACTAGTTAAGGCTCGCCAGTATCTACCCAAAATGATTGAAAAGTTACTTACATGCATATCAATTACCTGTATATTTAGGGTGGTTCTTATTTCATTGTGTGCATAGAGTACTAGATTTACATCCTTGATTTCAACCATAATAGACAGGTGTTGATTATTATAGGAGAACATACTCTTTGCATTTTTCGCTTGTATATGAAAGTCCTAACTCTTCCATAATAATCTTTGACATAACACTTGGACTAGATCCACCACCAATGAGGCAACAATGAGATATTTTATCCATAATCTTTACAGAAACATAGAATGGAGGATATTTTACAGGGTTCTTAATAAGATAAGGTTCGATGGAGAGAAGTTTGTTGGCTTCGTATGACAAACTTTCTCCTTCCTATTTCAGATATAGGAAGGTTTTCAGATGAAAACCCTCTTATTCTTCAAGAGATATGAGAGCTGTAGGACATATGAAAAATATTTCAATGAGGATGATTTTTGGGTTTCTTTTGTCAAGCTTCCCACTGCTCTCATATTCTAATATATTCGGAAATGACTCCCCAAGAACAATGGAGTTCATCCCTAGTGCTAGCTATCTCTAAAATGGTATTAAATAGGGTTAAAGAAATGTAATACCCATGTTTCCCCCAGCTTGTAAATATAACTATAACCTGCTAAAAACTATGGGTAGAATGAATATGTGTGGATGTTGGAATTGATGAACCTTTTTGTTATAAACGACAATGTATATATCTCTATTACTAAATAAAATGGAAAGTGTTGCATAACTGCTGACGGGGATCATGATGCATAAGAGAGATGGTGAGGGGAACCAACAATGGTTAAGATGACCCCCACCAGACCAATACTTTACTGATTTAAATTATTCCGACCCAAAACAATGCTCTGAACCATAAAAACAAATTACCAGTCAAGTTTGTAGTTGGGAAGTCCTCCTCAAGAGTCAATGAGGAGATGGGTAGAGTAGCCATATGAAAAATTCCTGACCTGACCACAAAATGGGTATTTGGACCCACAAAATATTACTGAGGAAGGAAAGAAAAGAAGGAAAATTCGTGGGAAGAGAAGAGGATGTAATGGGAATGAGTCTGGAGACCATTTTTCTGAAAATGAGATCATGTGAAACTCTTTGGTTCTGAAGAGAACTGAAAAATGAATTTGTTATGGGTATAAGAATTTGTTGGCAGCGTTTTTAGTCCAAGTTGATAAACGTGGTTGAAGAGAAAATGAGAGATAGAGGAAGCACTCATTACATACCCCCTTTCTTGGTGGAGAGAAAACCGATCTTCTAAGTTCACATGGGAGGAGGAGAGTGGCCTTCATCCCTGGATGTTGCTGAACATAAGGAAGAGTCTCTCTCAAAGCATCATGATCTAGCTAGGGGGTGGCCAACAGTAAATCCGTCTAAGAGTTGATGTGCCTATGGTTAGGTGGAAAAGGGCACCGCTTTCAACAGTTGCATCACTATCTAATTTCTATATAAGTATACTTGGTTAGATATCTATATTGTTTATATCAAAGAAAATTTTATATTGTGTTCTAGAACTATGTAAGGTTAATTTCTGACAAAAGTGACTTGAGAAATTTAAAGCAGAATAAATAGAATGTCTTAGATAAATGATCCGAATTATTTTCGGCACGAAATGAGATCAGAGATATAATAAAGAAATGCATAGAGATATCGCAGATATTCAATAATATAACATAAATATATCAGAGATGCAACTATAAACATAGAGATACAGTAATACACAATTTCTATTAATGAAAGAAATGTACAGAGACTGTAAAAATACAGAGTGAAAGACTCGCTAGAATGGTGGCAGCTTATCTTTGAGAAGAGATGTGACGGCTACTCGCATTCGCAAGAAGATGATTACAATGAGGCTCTGAAGGCATTTTTACAATAAACAGGAATGCCCAAAACCCTAGACATCCAAAAACCTAATCCTAGGAGATGAAGCGCCAAAAGTCATGCGGGCCCCGTTTGGGTAAGTTAGTACATCAACTTCTCGGGGTCGTAACTTTTGCATACGATCTCCGTTTTAGGCGTATAGGTATTGTGGAGGAGATTCATTTTGGGGGCTCAATCATGCCTTTGGCTATCATTGAGAACCTCGATCTCGAAAAACCTTCATTTAGGCCCTCAAAATGGCCCGAGAAGTTAAAACCTGCTAAAAATAGTAAATTGCCAAAATTACCAGAAAACTGTTTTGAGCCAGTCGAAAAAGGTGGGTGGCCACTGATATTTACCTGGATCAATCCTCCATCCTTAGGAAGCAATATTTTCCATTGCGTTGAGTTCCCGGGGGAGAGAGAAAAGCATTTGCTGGATATGCATCTTAGTGAGCTGCTTGTATTGCTGGAGACGTCGTGCTACTTAGTTTGTGGAAGGTTGTCATGAACCTATTGAAGATGAGGTTGTTCAACAAGTTGAGCTACATGAGAGGAAGGTGTGCAGAAGGAATATTTGTGCTTTGCTGCAACCTTGTCGACCTGCTTCTGTTGGATAGAAGGTGCAAGGGGTGAGGCTATAGTGGTTGCAGTATCCTTTTGTTCCCCTTTTGAACAGATTGTGAAGAAGCTGAATTTTGCAGTATAAGATACTACCTTGAAACACTTTTTAGGTGGAACAATACTTGGAACTACCTCTAGTATTATGTAGAGATGACCCCCCAAAGTAACAATGACACTACGGGGTCGAGACTCATAAACAACATGGCGTCTCCACATATATGGTTGTCCCAAGAGAACATCACAGACATCCAGTGGGGAAAAATCACATAATACCTCATCCTTGAAGGGTTTGATGCCGTATGACAATCGAAACTGTTGGCTAACATGTAGATCTCTTCCTTGCCAAAGCCACCTGATGTTGTATGGCTGTGGGTGTGGTGTTGTCAACAATCCCAACTGTTTGACGACCTCTGCTGAGATGAGGTTTTTATGGCTTCCACTATCAACAATAAAATGCAGTGGGGTCCTCTTCACTCACATTTGTGAATGAAAAAGGTGCTCCTCCTCTTCAGGATATGTTGGTTCTTCTGGTTGAATTGTTGCGGTCGCGACAATAGCAGTGGGGTCTGCGTCAATGATATGTCCTTTACTGGTATTTTCAGAATTAGATTTTGAATCAAGGTTTGGCTCCTTGTCTTTGATCTCAGCCACCAATGACTGTTTTGAGTGACATTCATTGGTGTTGTGCCAGGGGCTTTTGTGGAAATCACACCATTTTCCGGTGTCCTTCTTTGTCTTCCTGTGACCCTTATTTTCCTATGTCTTGGACTGGTTTTCAGGAGACTGTTTATTAGGTTCGTCTTTGTCATACTTTGGTTATTGCAGATTTGTAGACCCAAATTTCCGTTTTTTTTGGTGCTTAAATTTTTTCTCAATTTTAACAACATATCGATAAGAAACACCGAGTGATGAGATGTCTAGAAATCCATTTCAGTCTGGATGTATCTGTGTAGAGCCCCACATTATTTTATAACCAAATGTCACTTGGAGTCTTTGATACCCAGCTTGGTGTGCAAGGTATGGAAGGTATTGGTGAACTTCGAAACTACTTGGCCCCTCTCTTTCTGCAGTGTGGTCCATCTCATGTATTGGTCCTCATAGTTTCCAACAGGGTAATATTGTTCCTTTACCGCATCCACAAAAAAATCCCAAGTGGGATCGACCCCATATATTCTAGACTTCTCTATGGAAATTTTCTCCCAGTAAGTTTCCCATCAATGTTTGACATGAGGGAGAGCTTTAAGGAGTGCGAAGGTGATATTTTCTTTGTCAGAAAAATTGTGAACAGAGAAATAAGATTCTAGCAGAGTTAACCATTTTTCTAGGGCTTCTGCATCTATCTGTCCTTCAAATATAGGAATATCAAAATTAACTTGTACCTTGAAAGGTGAGGTTCCTCCAAAGTGGTCACTTGATGAAGATGAACCTGATTCTATCGACAGGAGTTTAAGGATGTGGGAAAAATTCTCCATCATTTCGTCCCTCTATCGCGTGAGATCTTTCTCAAGCAACAAATTGATAGGATCGTTTGCTCTGTCCTTTTTATTTTCTTCCTCCATTGAGGGTTTCTTGGGTGTGCGAGAGAAATTGTCTTCAATAGAGACAAGATCGAGACCCAAATTTCTATACTCGGACCTCATCGGGGACATACACTGAAAAAAACGATCAAGAGCAGCCCGCTCAGATACCATTGATCCAGATTATTTTCGGCACGAAATGAGATCGAAGATATAATAAAGAAATGCATAGAGATATCGCAAATATTCAATAATATAACATAAATATATCAAAGATGCAACCATAAACACAGAGATACAGTAATACATGATTTCTATTAATGAAAGAAATGTACAGAGACTGCAAAAATACAAAGTGAAAGACTCGCTAGAATGGTGGCAGCTTATCTCTGAGAAGAGATGTGACGGCTACTTGCATTCGCAAGAAGATGATTACAATGAGGCTTTGAAGGCATTTTTACAATAAACAGGAATGCCAAAAACCCTAGACATCCAAAAACCTAACCCTAGGAGATGAAGCACCAAAAGTCATGCGGGCCCCATTTGGGTAAGTTAGTACATCAACTTCTCGGGGTCGTAACTTTTGAATACGATCTCTGTTTTAGGTGTATGATAGCTCGTTGGAAAGGTATCATCGAGAAGATTCATTTTGGGGGCTCAATCATGCCTTCATATATCATTGAGAACCTTGATCTAAAAAAAAATTCATCTAGGCCGTCAAAATGGCCCCAAAAGTTAAAACCTGCTAAAAATAGTAAATTGCCAAAATTGCCAGAAAACTGTTTTGAGCTAGTCGGAAAAGGTGGGTGGCCACCGATATTCACCTGGATCAATAAATCTCTTCTGATTTAATTTCTTATTTCTTGACTATCTGTGTGCTAAAGTAATATTTATGGGAGTGGATGTTGTGGTTGACTGTGTTGTACAGTTTAATGCATGCTGGGAAATTGATGACTAAGAAGTTAAAAATATCTATAACACCTTTGAAAGAAGAGAGAGTGATATTTCTGCTTAATAGTGCTCCATTTTAGTATGTTCTCAAATCCCCTGCCATAAAATTTAGAAGATATCATATTTGTGTGGACTCTAGGAATAATCCCGAATATGAGAAAACCTTAAAAGTCCCTATAAATAATTATTGAGGAAAAATAATTAGGACATATACCTGAAATTGGTCTAAATGAAATAAAATACAAAAGTTCTCAAAATTCCATTTAGGTCAGAAATAAAAAGTTATGTTTAAATTGTGTTAAATCTCCTAAATTTGGGAAGAATCCCCTTAAATTTTGGTGGGCAGTAGATCCTCATAGAAATATCGAATTTAGTGTGGAGGTAAATCTTTGTATTAGGACCATTTCCCATAAATTTAGTAAGAGTAGTAAAGCATAGTAATAAGGAAATAAAATTTTACTCATTTACCCACAAGAAGGGAGAGATTATAATAATATTTTAATTTCCATGATGGAGAACATTTCCTTGGAATATAAACTTTTATTTAATCTCTTTATAAAGTGTCCAAGTAGAAAAACTGAGTAAAACTATGGAAATATATGTATACATGGTTATATACATATGAAAAATAATAATAATAATAATAATAATAATAATAGTAATATTGTTCTATTATTTTGAAAAATGTAGGTTAAATCCCCTGGACCGTAAAATTCCTGAGACCCAAAAGAATGTAATTATTATTATAATTTTAATGTCAAACACATGAGGGAATTGAATGGTGACCAAATGTTTTAGCCTTCTCGTAGTACTTGAAACTCCGAGAGTTCATAGCTCTGGGGCTTTAGGATGTTTGGGTGATGGGATTCTACGAGGCAAAGTCACCGAATACCCGAACCCTTCATTTCCTTAAGCGAAAGGTTGCATAAATAATAAATAAAATTATTTATATTATTGTATTTAATGTGATCGATTAACAAAATTGATTAATATATATATATATATATATATATATATATATATATATATATATTATAACCCAAATTATTTCACTTTATTTAAAACCATAACGTAATTACAAGTGGGTCCCTTTTTGAGACTTCAGAGCTTCGACACTCTGAGGCTCCAGGAGTTTGGATCTTCAGAGCTCCGAGAGAATTGAATGTAAAGGATGTGTGGGAGAGTCAAAGGATATTTTCCCCGAGAACTCTCTCTCTCACGTCAAATATTAATATAATATTGGAGAATTTTAAGACCTGGGCTAGTTTTCGAAGAATATAAAATTATATATTATATTATTTTTTTAGGTTCATTAAATTGATTACATGTAAATGAAGACAACTTCTATGAATAATTAATGGTGTCGTAATGTGTGCTAGTGGGGTCACTTCGGAGCTTTGAGATTCCAGGGCTCCGTGAGATTGGAGTATAAGGAATGTGGTGGAGAGCCAAATAGGGTTGACCTAGAGTTCTCTCTCTCTCTCTCTCTCCCTTATTTCAAATATTAATAAAATATTGGAGACTTCAAAAACCTGGGCACATTTTCCAAAGAGGTTAATATTATATATATTAAATGGGTTTATCGTGATATTGGTACGTGATAAAGTACCAACCCTATTTCCCCTTTTAATTTAATATTAATGCGAAATAACGTGAAGTGTAGACCCTTCAAGAGTTCGAGACTCTGGAGCTCTGGGAGTTGGGAGCTTTGGGACTCCAAATGTTTGGGGATAATAGAATGAACAAGTAACAAAGGGTCGAAGCCCCGAACCTTCCCCTTCTCGTTCCATTGGCTGCACAAATATCGATATAAAAATTTAAGGTGATGAATTATATTATAAATTAATATAATTATTGATATTTTCACAAAGGTATAGTATGAGTGGGACCCTCTTTGGAACTTTGGAAATCAAGATATTTGGGTTCATAAATGCATGATGAGGAATTTCGTCGAAGTCTGGAGATTTAGGTATTAATGGGAATTAATAATTCTAAGTGACCCTTTGATATAAATTAATCATATTATAATATGATTAAATATAATTATATAATAATATAATTAATAAAAGGATAATTGTGGTTGAATATAGTTAATCCTTTTTCCCAGTAAATAAAATAAATATGCATATATTTAGATATATATGTTAAATTATGTGAAAATGTGGCATGGGGGAATTGAATTATATACCTTAATTAAGGTTAATCAACTTAAGTATATTATGGAGAAATTATCCTCATTATGTTATAATATAATTACTCATAATTATCATATGAGTAATTTATTGAGTTTGTGTTAAACTACTTCTAAGAGGGAAAATAGAAAGTAAATATTTCGGTAATTACTGGGCCATGGGTATTAGGTTGAGCGAAAAATTTATACCCCGTCCCTTAAAAAGGATACCTAGGGGTCGGGTGTGTGACAGAGTGGTATCAGATCGAGCAACAACTCTTGGCTTGCATGGGCTCATGAACGAGTCACATAAAATTTTATTAGAGAAGTTTTAAGGGGTAACACCCTATCTTACCCCATTCATAAGAAGCATGTTTAAACCACTACTGGAGAGAGGAACGGAAATTTATGTTGTTGTTATAGTTTTTAAAATATAAACTGTGTGTTTCTAGTGTTTCAAATAATGAAGCTGACTTCACCTTACAAAATCCTTAATATTTAAGAATCATGGGAAAATCTCTAAGATGATCCTTCCTACTAGAAGTGTATATCAATAGAATTTTCCATCTCAAAGTGGTAATAAACCCTTTGGATCAGCCCGAGCTAAGACTGATAATACAAAGAGAGAACCCTTGAAATTTTGGGGTTGTGGAGAAGAACATCTTCTAAGGGAATGCCCGCATAGGGAACAATACAATAGGAGGGTATACAACATCCAGGAGGCTACCATAGTCAATGATGTGGCTAGGAGCATGCCACAAATTTATGCAACCTCAGATAATAGACAAACTGACCACCAAGATTTAGTGGTGGAGATGGAAGGTATGATTTCTAATCATTTAGTTTCCATTTTAATTGACCCTGATTCTAATCTGAGTTATGTTTCCCCTCAAACTGTTGAGAAATGTAAATTGAAGCAAGTAAAACATGAAAAATCATGGATGGTACAACTAGCCACTGTAATGAAAAGAAAGGTAACAAAGGTCATACCAGCATGCCAATTCATTATGAGTGGATTACCCACCCAAGCAACCCTAAGCATGCTCCCTTTAGGATCTTATGACCTATTCATTGGCATGGACCGGTTGGCTACCCATAAAACCAATTTGGACTGTTACAATAAAACTTTGGAGTGTGAAGATGAAGAAGGAATAAAAATAACCCTACAAGGAATTCAAAACCCCGTCTCAATGAGACAAATATCTTCCCTTCAAGTGAAGAAGTATTGCATAAAAGGATGTCCTTTGTATGCAATACAAGTGTTGAAATTTGTTGAGAACAATAAACCAAGCCTAGAGGACCATCCAATATTAAGAGAGTATAAATATGTGTTTGCAGAAGAGGTACCATATCTACCTCCAAGAAGAGATATTGACTTTCAATAGAACTTGTACCAGGAAAGGTTCCAATGTCTAGAGCACCTTGGAATGAGTACACCGGAGCTAGTTGAGCTCAAACTACAACTAAAGGAGATGTTGGAAAATGGTTACATTCGGCCTAGTTTGTCTCCTTGGGGAGCACCAACTTTGTTTGTGAAAAATAAGGATGGCACCCTCAGGTTGTGCATAGACTATAGAAAACTCAATAATATGACCATTAAGAATAAGTACCCCTTGCCAAGGATTAATGACTTGTTTGACCAATTAAGGGGTGCTACAATTTTCTCCAAGATTGACTTGAGGTCTAGATACCATCAAGTCCAAATTAAGGATGAAGACATCCACAAAACAATCTTTAGGACAAGATATGGGCACTATGAATTTTTGGTGGCTCCATTTGGGCTTACCAGTGCACCAACCACTTTTATGTGCTTAATGAATAATGTACTCAATAAGTTCTTGGAAAAATTTGTGTTTGTTTTCATTGATGATATCCTAATCTATTCTAATATTAGGGAAGAACATTGATAACATCTCAAGTTAGTTCTTCAAGTGCTAAGAGAACATCGAATTTATGCTGAGTTTAGTAAGTGTGACTTTTTACAAAACCAAGTCCATTACTTAGGCCATGTTATTTCTAAATAAGGAGTGACAGTTGATCCTGACAAGATCAAATCCATTATGGATTGGCATACCCCAAAATATGTATCTGATATCATATCCTTTATGGGCCTAGCAGGATACTATAGAAGGTTCATAAAGGGATTTCCCAAGATTGGTTTCCCAATCACCTCCCTTCAGAAAAAGAGAGTTAAATTCATTTGGACATCAAAATGTGAAGAGATATTCCAACAACTAAAATACCTTCTAACCAATGCACCTATGATGAATATTGCAGACCCAAACAAGGACTTCCTTGTGTGTACGAATGCCTGCAAGGAAGGGATTGGAGAAGTCCTTATGCAGGGACATGTGATTTGATATGAATCCAAAAAATTGAATGAACATGAAATCAAGTATGTGACCCACGATTTGGAATTGGATTCCATAGTACATGCTTTAAAAATGTGGAGGAATTACCTCCTAGGTAGAATATTTGTGCTTATGAAAGACCATACTGGGTTGAGATGTTTGATTGATCAACCAAAACTCAATGCTAGATATGCTAGGAGTATGGATCTCCTTAGTGAGTTTGATTTTGAAATCAAACATATCAAAGGAAAAGAAAATAGGGTGGATGATGTCCTTAGTATGAGTATGAAAGTGATTCACTTGGAAGTTGTAAGCACCTATGAATCATATGTCAAGGAGAGAGTCAAAAGTGCACAAGAAACAGATGCATTTTTTAAGATTATGAAAACATGCGTAGAGAAAGAGCCCACAGGGATGAAGTATGAGGGATATCAATTGTTGAATGTTGGTCTATTAAATTACAAAGGTAGGTTGTATATTCCAAATTGTGATGACTTGAAGAGGTTCATAATGGATGAACTACACAAAATACCATATATTGGTGATCCTGGTTATTAGAAAATGATCACAGCCACTAAGAAACTATTTTATTGGCCCGAACTGAAAAAGGACATAGTTGATTAATTAGCTAAATTTCTATAATTCCAACAGGTTAAGGTAGAGCACCGACATCCAGCAAGGCTGTTGCAGCCCCTACCAATTCCAGAATGGAAATGGGAAACCATCTCCATGGATTTCATCACAAGGTTACCAAACGAAACCAAGTAGAATGACGCCATTACGGTAGTTGTGGACAAAATGAGCAAGTCTTTTCACTTTATTCCCATCAAGTCAGCCTGCAAGGAAATATATATTTCCAATATTTTCATGAAATAGATATTTAGGCTGCATGGCATGCCTAAGGAAATCATATCACATAGAGATACAAAATTTACTTGAAATTTTTGGAAATCTCTTTTTGCTGGTTTTTAAACTAAATTATTATTTAGTACAACCTATCACCCTCAAAATGATAGGAAAACAAAGAGGGTAAACCAAGTATTAGAGGAAATGTTAAGGATGCATGTAATGCATCATCCCAAGAAGTGGAAAGACTACCTACCACTGGTAGAGTTTTCTTATAACAATGGCTATCAAGAGTCATTGAAGATGAGCCCTTTTGAGGCCCTCTATGGTAGACAATGAAATATTCCAATAAGTTGGAATAACCTAGTAGACATAATTACACTCATGCCATATATGCTAAAGGAAATGGAACAACAAGTAGTTCAAATAAAACAAAATCTAAAAATAGCTCAGGAAAGACAAAAAAGCTATGCAGACAGAAAAAAGGACTCTTGGAGAGTTCAAGACAGGGGATCGTGTGTATCTCCAATTTAGGCACATAAAATATTCCTTTAGAATGGGAGCTTTTGCCAAGATGGAACCTTGGTATTGTGGACCCTTTGACATTTTGGATAGGGTGGGACCTATATCATATAGAATAACACTTCCTCTCACAGCGAAGACACATAATGTTTTCCATGTTTTGTTGCTGAAGAAATATGTACATGATTCTAATCATATAATTGATTGGTATATGATTTAGGTGGAACAAGAGGGAGAATTCCTACCAGAGCCACAATGCATAATAGTCAGGAAAGAAATCCCACTCAGGAACATAACCATTGCACAGGTCAAGGTGCAGTGGAAACACTTTGGTCCAAATGAAGCTACATGGGAAATGGAGGATGCCATGAAACAAGCATACTTGGTTCCTAATCGTGCTAACACATAAGTCTATAATATTTTCACTTTTGCTGATAATTTATTAATAGAAATACTCCTTTCCCTTCCAATTGATATCTTTCAAATATATGAGTTATTATCCATGGGAATATTTGTTATGTATATTGATGGATTATGCTATCTAATGTGATAACCCTTTATATTACCACCATATGCTTGTTCTGTTTGTTTGTTGAGAACTTGTTGTAGGTACATAGCTTTGGGTTAAAGTGCTCAACGATGGACTTCATTGAACAATTGGACGAGGTAGGCCTTTTCTTATCTCCTTTTCACATTGGTTTATATAGCATGTTTTTGGGATAGAGTTGATTTCTGTAGTCATTTCCATCTATTGTGGTTCACCATAGCCATAGAGATATTTTCCTCATAACATAATTGACGACCATACTGGGGATTGAATCTTCTTTCTTAGGGTTTGAAGTAATTTTCTCCTTAGATTGCTCTCGTTTCTATTATGGTTCTTGTCATACCATTGCTTGACATCTCCTGTTCACTCTAGGTATAAGTTTTCAACCTTTCTCCCTTGTCTGGCCTTGTTTTAAAGCATATACATGCCTTTTTCCTTGACAGTCGCGTATACACGTGTGTTGTCTCATTGCAAGCTGCGTATATACGCCATTTTTTCCTGAATAGTCGTGTACATCAGTTTTCCTTGCCCTTTTGCTTGGTTTGGTGTTTGCTGGGTGGGATTTGATGTTTGTTGAGCCTTCTTAGGTCTCTGTAGTGCCTGTTGAGTGCTTATGAGATGACATGAAACCCTATTTTGGTTGAATTTCTGGGCAAAGTCTTTCTTTTCATCTTTTCATTTTTTATTGTCCTTGCACATTGGGCTGGTTATTTTTCTACTTGATATCCTTCTTGAGTTATATTTTTCTATACACAGTGGGGCTATATATCAAGTTACTTTTTAGTCCATGCATTTTCAGTTTTGATATATTGAAAATACAAAAAAAATAGGCATTTTGCATTGCTTGGCATTTTCTGTCTTTTGAATCCTTATCATTAGCTTAGTTCATATAGTGAAAGATTGCATTTTTACTTCAGAATTGCAGAGTTGAATTTGAAAATTGCATCGTTTTTAGAAGCATATCATTCATTGAAATTTAAAGTTAGGACTTTGCATTATATTCATATTTTCTTTTCCTGCAGAGTCATAACGTCATGAGTTTTACTACCATACATTTTTGAGTAATCATGTACATTAAAATCAATGCTGTAATTTAAAATTGATTAGTAACGATTTTATTTTTCTAGTGTGCACAAACTAGCCTAGGATTTAGTGCCTTGGAATAGGATTTTGTGAGTAAAATTCTCCAAGGAAATTAAATCAACATATGTGTCTGAGTTAGGGAGTGGAGAAATCCATTGTATAATTGGTAAGATCAGGAGGTTGCTCTCACACCAAAGTTAATCATGAGGTCTCCCAAAGTTGGTTGAAGGGATATCCCCCTGATACCTTCCTAGCATCAGAGATATTTCTGTGGACCTATTCGTATCTGGGGATCTTGCTATTGCCTTTACCTCTGTGAGAGGCAGTGCTTTCAAGGTTTTGGGCTTTCCTACCCTACCCATATAGTGGTATGAACTTATGACTGCTCGTCTGTGCATCGGTTATACAATGGTTTATTAGTTTCTTGACTTAGGTGTCTCATCGGTTACTAGTAGGGGTTATTATGTAGGTACCCTGGGTCAGATAAGGGTCAAACAACACACAACCTTTATGGAGGATTACCTCTTCGGGGGGATCTGACCGACTGGTTTTTAAGACCATGAGGGCCCTTATAACTGATTTTGTTACCTTTGATCTTTAGTAGGGAGTCCCAGGCCCATCTTGGGCGAGACATACCTTCTATAGGGAGGGAGGCCACTCAACCACTTTACCCTGTTTGCATGCATATTGTCCATTTGAATTTTGGTGTTCTCTTTGATTACTAGTTGGCCTTAGGATATATTTTTTATCTTTAGAGTCTTAAGTCATCGTGGAGTTGGACCAACCTCCCTTCTAGTCCCGTCGCTTGTTACAGTTACCACTAGATTTCGAGTCTTTGCCTTCTAAAAGGCGTAGAGTTATTAGGAGTGGTACACACACATCCACCATTCATATTTGTGATTCTACAAGGATGAGTACTGAACTTAGTATTTAGAACACTCGGAGCCCTTCAACTCCCATACCTACTATAGTTAATGGCACCCCTTCAACTCCTGCAACCTCTATGGTTGTAGTGTCAGAGGCACCTATCATTACTATGGCCTGAACTATATTAAATGATCAAGCTACTGCCTCGAACCCCTTTGGGTCTCTTGGCCATTCACCAGGCTACAATGTTTAGTCCATCCCTATGGCTTCTAGTCCCTTTTCTTATGGTATGCCTAAATTCAGTTCACAATTTTCAAACTCCATCCTAGCTGTTGGACCTAATGCTAGCATTGGGCTTGGGGGAAGTACACCTCCCTACACTCCTTTTTCATTTGGTGGATCTCAAATCCCTCAAATGAATCCTAATATGGGAGGCATTCCTTCTTTTAACCCCGGGTCCAATCCTCCTACTTCTGGGTGGAGCAACCAACCTGGCAGACAAGATTCGGCTCAAGTTCCATCCTACAACCCTACCTCCTTGGTGCAGATTCCAACCAATACATTTGGAATGACGAATCCACCTCTATCCTCCGAATTCCAACTCGGAGGAGGTCAGTTTCATGCTTTGGGCAACCCCCAACCCAGATCCAATATGGCTGGGGGTAATTTCTATAACCCTCAACAGAGCATTCTTGTTGGAATGATTCCCAACCAACCCTATATGAATCAACCCATAGGAGGTCCTTATAATCCCAGACAGGGCCATGGTGTTTACTAGAACCCTGGATGGCCTGCAATTCCACAAGCATAGTCTTTCCTGGGAAGTTGGGGCCAGATGTCACAACCCCGTCTCCCTTTTCTGGCCATGCTTAATCTGACATATTTTTCTAAGTTAATGAACGACCCCATGAGTCATGATCCTACATGGCCCCCCATCCCCACCAAACTTCCTTTAGACATCTCAAAGTTCGAGGGTAAGAATGGAGAGGATCCTGGTGATCATGTCACTACCTTTCACCTTTGGTGATCATTGAATTCCCTTAATGATGATTCTAGTCAATTAAGATTATTTCAACGCACCCTTATTGGAGTTGTTGCGAAATGGTATATTG
>ML847549.1:31237-41458 GCA_009831015.1 Picea engelmannii | reverse complement strand
TCCAATATGCACCGATGATCTGGGCGCGTGGATTTCTGCCGCCCAAACTTGCTTGTAGCTTACCACAAGCGCGTAAGCATTCCAAACTTAGGACAAGTGGGTTTTAACCCATTCCTTTGCATTCTAACCCCCCCCTACAAGAAATATCGCTAACATTTGGCTCCATGGGGGATAGAGTCGTCCTTGTGATGCTCTAAGAACTCTTTTGCAGATTCAGTGCCTTTGTTGTTGGGCTATGGAGTCATTTATTAGGCTGAAAAAAAAAACAATATTTACAAAACAAAACAAAAAGAGTCGATTGTGGCTCACAGAAAACATTTTTTTAAGAAATGCCCATTCATTGGGCCATTGAAAACTTCTTTGCCTTCCAGATCCTGCAACCTGTAAGTGTTGTTTGAAAATACTTCAAGGATCTTGAAAGGCCCGAACCAGAGGGCATCAAATTTACTGTGTTTGCCCTTTTCCTGCATGGGTGCATCCCATTTGAGCACCAGGTCACCCTGCTCGAATTCTTTCTTTTTTTTCTTCCTGTCGAAAGCCTGCTTGATCTTCTGCTGATTATTGTAGGCCTTGTTCATGACCTGCTCTCTAACCTGCTGCACTTCCACCATCTGATGAATCCTTCTGACCACATGGTTAGGTTCTCCTTCAAAGTCCTGGAGGAAATTTGCCACAGATAAAGTGAGTTGAGTGGGGAAAACGACCTCTATTCTATAAACAAGTTGGAAATGTGAGATGCCTAGGGATTTCTTGGTTGTCACCCGATCAACCCAAAGAGAAAATTTGAGCTTTGAGTCCCAGGCCCTTTTATTGTCCTCTAGTAGCTTCTTAATGAGCTTGATCAGACTTTTATTGGAGGACTCTGCCAGTCCGTTTCCTTGAGGATAATAGGGAGTAGAGTGAATCAGTGAAATCTCGAACTGTTCATAAAGCTTGATCAGAGGCTCAGACTGAAAGGGGGAGGCATTGTCGATGAAAATTTTGCTAGGGCAGCCAAATCTAGCTATGATATCTTCCAAGAAGCTGATAATTACTTTGTGAGAAGTGCTTCTGGTAGGGACAGATTCTATCCATTTGGTGAAATAGTCGGTTGCGGTTAGAATCCATCTGTGCTGGCCACTTGAGGGAGGATGAATTTCTCCGATGAAGTCCAATTCCCATTGCTGAAAGGGCGTTGAAACTACTATAGGCTTTAATGACAGAGATTTCAGCTATTGCTTTCCTAAGAACTTTTGGCATTTGATGCAAGCTCTGATTTCCCTGCAGACATCAGGAAATAAGGTGGGCCAGTAATACCCAGCTCGGAGGATCTTGTGAGCTGTGGTCTTCCAAAAATGATGACCCCCACAGAGACCACTATGGAAATCAAACATAACCTTCTGGGCTTGCTGCGGGTCCAAACACCTTAGTAATACCCCCAGAGAGTCTCTCCAATAAAAGGCTTGGTTAAAGAGGCAATAGTTGACCGCTTTGAGCTTCAAGGCCCTGGCCTTATTTTTTCCCAATCCATCAGGGGGCTTTAATTCTTGAAGAAAATACAAGATATCCTTGTACCAGGGACATGATGCTAGTGATAGGGCCCCCTAGAAATTCTTATTGGATGGCTCAGCTTGCTCATTGATAAAATTAATTCCCAAGGCCTTGCAGTTGGATTCAGCCAGCAACTTGGCCAAACCCTGCCCCTTTATCAACTTGGTGGGCTTAATCTCCAGATCAAATTCTAGGATCTTGGAGATCCATTTACCTCTCCTCCTGTCTATGTCCGGCTGTATAAGAATGTCCTTCACAGAGGTTGAAGGGACATATGCAGTGATTTTTTAGTGCAGTATATAGACTCTGAAAGCCTTAAGAGCCTTCACCAGGGCATAGGCCTGCTGCTCCATGATCTCGTACCGGAGTTCTGCGTCTCTCAATGCCTTGCTGTAGAAATCAATAGGTTGCTCTTGCCCTCAATCATTTTTCTGCAACAGAACTGTCGCTACTGTATCACAGGAAGCAAAAGAAAATATCAGAAAGTCTTTGGAATAATCAGGACTGATTAGCACAAGTGCTTCAGTCAATGCCTTCTTTATTTGGCCAAAATATTCTCTGGGTTCAGATGTCCATTTTACTTCATTTCCCTTTCTGAGCATGGTCATGATGTGTTTTACCAATTCGACAAAATTTGAGACGAATCTCCTCAGAAAATTAATCCTCCTCGAAAATGCCTGAACCTCCCTTTTGGACCTGGGGAGTGACCGGGTCTGAATCGCTTCCACCCTGCTAGGATCAATTCTCACCCCCTCTGCTGATACTATATGTCCCAATAGCTTCCCCTCCTTCATAGAAAACAACGATTTCTTGGGGTTTAAAGATAGGCCATATCTTTGACACTTCAGGAAAACCTTCTTCAAGTGGCAGCGGTGCTCTTTATCAGTCTTGGAGAAGTCTGTTATGTCATCTAGGCAGATCACCACAAAATTATCTCTTTCCCCAATGAAGGCTATGTCCATGGATCACTGGAACGTGGATCCTGCATTCATCAACCCAAAAGGCATCTTGGCATACATGAATGTCCCCCAAGGAGTGGTGAAGGTTGTTTTTTCTCGGTCCTCAGGCATGCCTGATATCTGATTATATCCAGAGAAACCATCAATCATGGATATCTTGGAAGCACCGGTGACCTTCTGCAATATGTGCTCCATGTTGGGCAGGGGATAATTATCTTTCCTTGAGCTCCCGTTCAGGTTTCTGAAATCAACGCAGAGTCTGATTTCGTCATTTTTCTTTCTTACTGGGACCAAATTGGCCACCCAGTCGGAATATCTCAAGGGGACAATGATTTGGGCATCTAGCATCTTCTTTACTTCCTTCTCCATGATAGGTAGCAGCATGGGATTTATCCATCTCACCTTCTGATTGAATGGCCTAGCCTCTTCTTTCAGTGGGATCTTGTGCTCAATGACAGATGTGTCATATGTTTTGAGGTCTTCGTAGGTCCACGCGAACACATCAGCAAACTCCCTGAGTAACTCAGTATATTCGGCCCTCTGTTCATCGGTCAAAATCCTTGACAATTTAACAAATTTAGGCTCCTCTGGTGTGCCTATGTTGCACTCAGCTATGTCAGCCTCATCACCTGAAACTCTACCCTTTACTGCCACATCAATCCCATCGAACAACCTTTCTAGTGGGATTAGTCCTTTCGGTATGTGATTGCTTGGTAGCTGAATAATCTGGTGGTCAACAATTTTATTCAAAAACTCTCCAGGGTGATGGTCAGGTACCCCTTCAATGTCAGGATACTCATCTATGTGTAATGTAGAAAATTCATTAACGGATTGAAGAAAATTTTCGATCTCATGATCATCTTCAAATACCTTCCAATGTTTGACATTGTCTGGTACTGAGGGTCTATATTTTATTTCAACATCGGATCTGACAGTGGGCAGCGTGGGAACCTCAAGCAAACTAGCTGTGACAACTAAAAAGTTGGTTGAAGCATTTTCCTCCCTTGGAATGAAAGAAATGTTAAAATCCAAGAAGAAATTATCCACTAGGTCCCATACCTCATTCCTGTAATTCTTGAGACGGGGATGCTTACCCTGATAAACATTTTTTACCTGCTGGATGATCAATTCTGCATCTCCAAACACAGCCATCTACTTAACTCCCATTTCCTTTGCATCTCTTAATCCCAGAACTAGAGCTTCATACTCTGCCACATTGTTGGTGACTTCGAAATCCAGCTTGTACGACAGAGATATGGTCTCTTGATAAGGGGAGACGAATACCACCCCGGCACCTGCACCCATACTGGAGGAAGCTCCATCAAAGAACATCTTCCAAATAGAGGTGGTTAGAGGAGGCATCTCCTGATTGAGAATGGGCTGCTTTATGATCTGCAAAGGGGCCTCGGGAGTCTCAGTGACCTGTAACAAACTAGACCCTAAGCCAGTGTCAAGTGAAAAGATGGGGTGATTAGTGGGGTTCGCTTCATCACTAACTATATAGGCTAGCTGGGCTTCTCTGTACAATCTCCTATGTTCCCCCCCAAAGACTGGAATGGTGGCATATGTGAGATCCATATGTAACGTCCCTCCAAGTCTCTTAATCCAAGACCTTGACAATAGCATGCCAAACTTGGGGGGAACATCAACTACCACAATATCCATGACCATACTCTTCATGGGCAGCTGAAACAAAGAAACTACCAGGTCCTTGATGACTCCCAAACATTGCACCCTCCTAGAGTCAAAGGAATAGAGGTCATGATAGGCTCTGGTGACTTCTAATCCTAGCTCTTCCATGACGGCTTTGGGCATGTGGTTGTGGGAGGCCCCTGAATCCATTAAGCAATTACGCAGCACTTTATCATGTATGTTTAGGGATGTGTAGAAGGGAGGTGATGAATCATCTCTATCTTCTACCATAGGGCCTAGGACAACTGCAAGCCTTTCATCTTGGAGGTTTATGAAGTCTGTGGGAGGGAATGAGGCTTCATATTTCAAAATCTCAGAGAAGCATTTTTTGAATTCTTCATGTTTGATTAGCTCGGTGAGTGGCACAGGGATTCTGATCTTTTGAATCTCATGCTCGAAATTAAAAGAAGATGTAAGATTTGGAATTTCTCTTATTTTAGGAACATGATTGTGGACAATGGGAGGGAGGGGTTGAGCCTTCTTACCTCTATGACTGTCTGCTACTTCATTAGCAGGCTTCTCTGTTCTAGCGGATTTCTCAGGAACATCAGGTGCTGTTGTCTTTTTGTCGGACCTCAGGTTGTACCTGCCTCATCCACCACTAGCCTTGTCTCCTGTGCTCAATTCATTTAGTTGATTGTTCATGAGAGACTCCTCGTATGCTAATTGAGTCAGATAAGGGAAAGGAGGAGTGACTTCTAAGCAGTGGATTTTAGGCTCAGGCTCGTCTGTTTCCCCTTCTTCTTCATCGGCCACAAAATTGTTCTGAAAGGGAGCCTGAATCCTTTGGTCGTCCCTGTCTCTTCCCTTCTCTCTGTGCATATTTGGGGGAGAAATATTATTTGGCCTTCTGAAACCCTCTTTGTTCTCGGTGTTCTGAAGGCCTTTGTTCATTTTCTTCCTTTCCACCTTCAGTCTCTCCATCTCTTCAGACAGAAGCTTCATCATCTAGGTCAGTTCATCCACTTGAGGGTGGGGCAGTGATGGGCTGGAAGTTGAGGCTTCCAATTTTCCCTTTCTTCTGTCTGCATCGGCCTTGTTCCTCGGTCTGTCAGCTGCTAATATCTTGGATTCCACTTCTATAGTTTCATCTTTCATTTGAGCTAAGGAGGTGGCCCTTCTTTCTCTTAATAAAAGACAGAAATCAGAGTCAAATGCACCAGCATAGGAAATTTGGGTAGAGGCTTCTGAGGGTTTTATCTCTGCAGGAATCTTGTTATACATTTTATTGAATATTTTGGAGAATTCAGAGACAGACACTCCATCCATTTTCTTCAGAGCCCCAAACTCTGTCATGTAATACATATAATCCTTCTTGTCTCCTCATTGCCTCAGGAAAACACAATCCAGAGCTTCAATTCCAGCAATGGATCCGGCGGCCAGTCCTCTAAACCATTTCCTAACCTCGCCATCCAGGCTCTGGACAAAGACTCTCATCCAGACATCTTCACTTTCAATGTTTAAGTTGTCTGCATAACTGTAGAAAGAAACCAAGTGCTCTTCTGCAATTATGTCTCCTTCTCCTGCAAACTTGGGCATGTATTTCAAATAGTCTCCAGCAGGGAGAGGATTCATAGGATGGGGTAGGATTAAAGGAGAATATCTAGTAGTGACTATGGCATCCATTCTGTTCAGAGGGGGATTAGCACCAGCCATAGGGATATTAGGTGGAGGATAACTTGGAGGAGAAGGAGTTCGTGAAGGGGATACTGGGAATGAGTCTCGAAGTGGAGTGGGAAATAAGAGAGGATTCAGGGAGAAGGTTAATGAGCTCAAGTCAGCAAGTTCTTTTCTTTGTGCAGGAGTGAGGAAATCTTATGTGGTTCTAGGTCTACGCCAAGGAACATCTTCAGAGGAGAGGGGAGTGACAAGACTTTCTCCTTTCAATCCCCGACCAGGAGGGGAAAACTCAACAGGAACACTCCCAAAATTCAAGAAACAAGGAACCTCTGAAGGAGGTCTATTAAGAAACTGAGGAGGAGAAAAAGGATTTTTCATGAAAGGGGATGGCGTATTACCTGTTTCAGTGGTGGAAGCTTATTCTGTAGAGCTCTTTCCTCTTCTTCAAACCGCCTCGGGGTCAGCCTCCGGTGTATCTAAAGGCAAGTGTGGATGAGACCGTGTGTGTCTGCCTCTGAAAGCCACAATTAACAACGGGTTATCTCCAGTGGAGTCGTCACAATGGAGTCGCCAAGTGCACAGTAGAAATCTTAAAGTTCTGATATCTGATGCACCTTCAGAATCAGTTGATCGTTGTCGTTCAATCCCGGGGAAAATATTCAACTTCGTCCCCGGCAACGGCGCTAGAAATGTTGGCGTCAGAAGTCACTCCTGGATTTATTTCAGGAGTTGAGCCTGACACCCATCAGTTTAATGTCACGATTTGTTTAAAGGGGTGATCGAATGGAAGAAAACTCATAACAATATCGTCTCAACTCTGAAACTAGGCCAGGCATGCATGGGCAAGTGAGGTCTTAGATAAACTTCAAACAGTGAATTGTAATAAAGGTGAGTAGGTGGAAGACTTATACAAGAAGAGTGCAAGGGTCTGTTATAAGCATCAAGTTTCTAACAGACTGTGAGAGAAGGCATCTGAGGGCAAGATCTTCTTACGCCCAAATGCAGGAAACCAGAGAAAACAGCAATGCAACAATAAATCATTTATCATAACATAACTGTGCCAATTYATATGAAGCATTCGATCATGAACTCTCTGCAACGAGACGAAACACAGATGGAAAAGGAAAACTGTTTGTCATAAAACAAGAAATCTCAAACACAGATACATAACCAGGGAACCAGGATGGTTTTTAAAACTTTTACATTCGGGAGCTTCGCTCTACCATCGATAGATACAAAAATGGAGAAAACGCCTTCATATACTCAAAACAACACCAGCAACAAAATCGAGACGTTGTATTAAAAGCTTTGCGTCTGCATGGATTCTAACAATCTGCTCCTGCAATAATCGTGCACCAACGGCGGACGCAATCGGACTTCTAACGGCTCCGTGGGCGAATCGACGTGCCTTTAATTCATTGTCGAACTTTCCCATTATGGCGGAGACGATGTCTAACCACCACCAACTGCTTCAATAACTGCTTCCTTGGGATTGAGGATGATCCGGCCAACTCGGCACCTTGGGGACGTGGACGGTCCTTCATACTGCCACCTGGATTAGCTAAGCAGCCTGATGAATAGACGTGGAGGCCAGCGCGAAGAATGGGGTGCACAATGGGAATAGGGGCGTCAAAGCTATGAGGGTGAGGCCTAAAGAGATGAGGGGGTGAGAGAGGTTACAGGGGAGACACATGGAAAAAGGAGATAAGCGGAGGAGGCAGGAGAGGAGACGTGATGGACGCATTTAGTGGGAGGCTGACATGGAGGGAATGGGACACATGGCAGGTGGTGAGTGGATGATGAGATGGGGAAAGGACCACCTGGACTAAAGAGTGGAGAAGGACAGATGACACATGGTAGCAAGGGAAAGGTGGCTCCAGAAGATGACATAACGGGAGGAGGGCCTACGTTGGTTAAACCTGGAGCAGATGGAGAGGACGGGATTTCACGAGCGTCGTTGATCCAGGCGCTTGGATCTCGACTGTTGGGAAGCTGCGCATCCGATTCCAGACCCCCCCCCCCCCCCTTGGCTTAAAGGTAGAAAGGCAAGGGGGGTCTGGAATAACCTTGAGTGCCATTGATCTGGGCACTTCGATCAAGACTGTCGAAGAGATGCACCTTCGATTCCAGATCCCCCCCCTCCACTTAAAGGTAGAAAGGCGGGGGGGAATCCAATATGCATCGTTGATCTGGGCGCGTGGATTTTTGCTTCCCAAACTTGCTTGTAGATTACCACAAGTGCGTAAGCATTCCAAATTTACGACAAGTGGTTTTTAACCCATTCCTTTGCATTCTAACCCCCCCTACAAGAAATATCGCTAACACCTTCCCTACAGCATCAAGCCCTTCATGGATGAGGTATTATGTGACATTGCTCCTCTTGATGTTTCTGATGTATTATTAGGCCAACCATACTTGTGAAAGCGACATGTTGTGTATGAGTCTAGGCCTCATGTTGTTATTATAACTTTGGGCAATAAGTTGTACAGGATACCAGAGATAGCACCACCTACCACCATCTCTTTGGTTACTGCAAAACAATGCAGTAAGCTCATTTCCCAAACCAGGAAATTTGTTTTCCTGATGATCCACTCTCAGGGAAAGAGGAAGACTGTGGCCATGACCTCCAGACAAGGACCAACTCCACGAAAACAACAGATGGATAAGGTCATGGAGGAGTACGAGGACATCTTCACCTCCCCCATAGGGGTGCCTCTACACTACCAGGTCAAGCACCCCATCGATCTGACCCCAGGTGCACCACTGCCCAATGGACCCATCTACCGGTGATCTATCCTGGAGAATGACGAAATCAAGAAGCAGATTCATGAGTTGTTGCAGAAAGGTCACATCCGATCGAGTTCATCGCCCTATGGGAGCCCGATCGTATTGGTGCAGAAGAAGGATGGGACTTGGAGACTCTGCATTGACTATCGGGCACTGAACAAGATCATTTTTCAGAATAGGTACCCGATCCCACGGATTGATGACCTTATGGACCAACTCAAGGGGGAAAAATATTTCATCAAGATTGAATTGAAGTCTGGGTATCACCAAGTACCAATCGAACCTTCTAATGTGTGGAAGACTGCATTCAAATCCAAGGAGGTCCTTTTCGAATGGTTGGTCATGCCTTTCGGGTTGACAAATGCCCCTGCAACCTTCATGAGGCTAATGGATGACATCCTGCGGCCATTCACCAACTGATTTGTTGTGGTGTACTTGGATGACATTCTGATCTTCAGCCAGACTAGGGAAGAGAACCTCCACCATATCCGTTAGGTCCTCAAAACACTGCAGCAACACAAGTTCTGTGCCAATTTGGAGAAATGCACTTTTGGCATAACCCAGGTTCAACATCTAGGATACATTATTGATGAGTGGGCGGTGCATGTGGATCCAGCAAATATCCAATTCATTCAAGATTGGCTAGCCCTAACCACCCTAACAAAGCTCCGTAGCTTTTAGGTCTTGCCAATTTCTATCGCAGCTTTGTGTTGGGATTCTCTCATATCACTTGGCCCTTTAGTCAAGTCACCAAGGGAGGAGCTAAAGAAAAATTGTTTTGGTCTGAATTTCAACAGAGGGAGTTCGGGGAGTTGAAACATCGCCTCTGCTCTGCACCATTGCTCACACTACAAGACTTGCAACAACCATTTGAGATCGATACAGATGCCTATGACTATGCTATTGGGGCAGTCCTTACTCAACATGGGCATCCAGTGGCATATCACAGTGAGACACTTTTCGACAAAGTCCAAAAGTATCCCACTTATGACAAATAAATGTATTCCATTGTGCAGGCTTGTCAGCAATGGAAGCATTACATTTTGGGAAAGGAAACGGTCATCCACATAGACCACCAACCCCTGCAGTTCATACAGACACAAGGGAAGTTGCATAACGTTCACCATCAAAAGTGGTCCACATACCTGAAACAGTTTCATTTGAACATAAGTACAAAAAGGGAAGCACCAACAATGTTGCAGACTACCTTAGTCGATCACCCATCATGGCGCTAACCATTGTGCTCAACTCTTGTGGGCACGCGACTTTCGATTGGCCGCTTCTCTACACAAGTGATCTAGAATTCGGCCACACATACAACACACTCTTGGAGGGTAAGAAAGTTCCCAATTTTCACCTCCAGGATGCCCTGCTTTGTCACTTGGGACACCTTTGTGTTCCTTCAAGAGAGCGTGCCAAGATGATTTGGGAGACGCACTACAGTCGAGTCGCTGGGAATTTAGGGGTCCAGAAAACTGTGGCAGTACTGTAAAAGTATTTCTATTGGCCGAACCTTCGACAAGATGTCGGGAAGTACATCAAGTCCTGCACTCCTTGCGCCATTGCCAACCCGACCATCAGGAAGCAAGGCCTCTATACTCCTCTTCCTACCCCCATTCGACCTTGGGAATCC
>WSFP011354049.1:0-34590 GCA_009831015.1 Picea engelmannii | reverse complement strand
ACCACTTTGGAGTTCATCCATTTGGTACTTCCTATCAACCATGACATGACATCAATGATATAACTACCTTTGACATCAATGACAACACATCACTATGACACCACTTGACATCAACCCTTTGACATCAATTACATCGATGAAAATATAATCCAACAACCAATACATCAATGATACAAACACATCACTATGACAATACTTGACATCAATCTTTTGACATCAATGACAACATAGTACAACAAATTTATGCTCATGTGCATGATAATGATGGTAGTTGAGGAGCACTATCCACAACTGAGATTCCCTTGAGTTTCCAACACTGAGATTTCTTAGCTAGTCTATAATAGAGACTTAGAGAGAAGTGGAATAACCTGAGGTATTTTATTGCAGAGAAGGGGATTCCTTTTTTAGGGTTGTGCAGGATGAAGGGAAAAAAGAGATGACAAACTGCGATTGATGTGAGTGAGAAAGAGATAATAATATGTAACAAATTGATAGCTAGGCTAGTTTGTGATATGAGAGTTGAGCTAAGCACCCATCCTTGTGGGTTCAGAGCCTCATCTCGATGGTGGCATGTTGTAGAGAGTTATTTGCAACAAATCCTAGAGTTGGGTGAAACATCTAACATTTGTAACCAATCAATATATATTTATAAAGATAAGTGTTTTCTATATATTGTATTCATGATGTGTTTATATTGTGCTTGCTAACTATTTAATGCTAAGTATATATTTTGATTATATGCATTGCATGTGATATTTTCCTTTCATATAATAAATATATATTTTTATTGCATGCATGGTCTATTTGTTATGCATGTTTCTTGATAATGACAACAGTATTAGAGTGACTAATTTGGTTCAAGAACACAAATCTTGAGGTGCCCAACAATGGATATGTTACATAGGAGGGTGTGACCCTCTTAATGAGTTATTCTTGGCATTATGTTGATCTTGTGCAGACCCATGACCAACCCCCTGGAACTCACCAATATCAAAATAGTTGACATGGAGACCTAAAGTAAACTCAACCCACAATTTTCATAGAAAATATAGTGGCACCTCCCTGTTATCTCAGGGAGGTTCTCCAAATACCATAAACCATATATCCATATAGTTCTCTTTAAATGTCTAGTATGCACATGAGGCCATGCAAATATGCCTCTTTCTCTCAGGAGGGTGTTGCTGAATTCCAGTGTCAATAAACAAAGTCGTGAGAGCACATTTTGGAGTTTCTAAATCTATCACATTGATCTTATATAAACTTGTCTTATAATATTCATATTTATTAGAATCATATTAAAAAAGACGAGTTAATTTCCCTTGAGCATGGTCAATGGAAGAAACAAATGCCTTAAGGGATGTGACATGGAAAAGACATTCTATCTCTTTGGTGCTCTTAAAAGAGACAATTAGGTTTTTAAGTGTTTCAATGCTATTGCCATTTCCATTGTTTGTATCTCGAATTAGTGGCTGGGAGTTAGGGTTGAGAATTTATGTAGCTAGTGGTGGTGGGTTTGGGCTCTAATCATGAACATGTTATGTGTTAGCATATAATTTAAAATCTATATTTGAATAATTTTAAAACAATTTTATTTCCTTTCTAAATTCTTATAAAGATCATATTGAGATAAAAATTTGAACTTCAAATTGGAAGGAATGAGAGAGAAAATGTTGCTACAACTACCCAAAAAAAAAACAAAAAAACGAATGGTAGTAAATACAACCTCCCTCATCCTCAGGAGATCTATGGTCTCCTCTTTTTGGTAAGAATACCTTCCTCTTCTCTTAAGTCCACATCTTGGTTTTGAAGGAAATAGAGTAGAAAAATAAGAACATGCAACCTTTATTTTCATTATTAATAGACAAAGAAGTGTACATATGCTTAGTTGGTGGATAATGTGCCATAATTGTGTGGTGGTTCGAAAGGCGCCCAATTAGTGTTAAATGACAATTTTAGATTCTCCATTATCAAAAATTTTAATAGTATTCTTTTAAAAAACCTTTAATCTAGTTATCAAATTAATATAATTAATTTTAAAAAATAATGTTAAGAATATAATGAAATATAAATATTTTATTATGTTAAATTAAATTAATATGATTAATTTTAAAAAATAATGTTAAGAATATAATGAAATATTAATATTTTATCACACAAATTAAGTTGTGATATATGTTGATTATAATTTTTTATGTCATTAATGATTTTTTTTTTTGTTAAGTGTAAGATTTAATTTTGAGTTTTCAAAGGGAACTATAAATGAGATCCTAATTCAAATGATCCATCTACTTAGGTCAACATTATTATATTTATATTTGATCTTAAAATTAAGATTGTGTTTAATTTAAAAGATGTTATTAATTATTTATTATTTTGGTTTAATTTATTTAATTTAAAAGATGTTATTAATTAGTTATTATTTTGATTTAATTTAAAAAATATTATTAGTTAGTTATTATTTTGGTTTAGGTTTAATATTTTAAGAATACAGAATTTATAAAATTGATGATACTAAGGAATATTATTAAGGGAATACATGTGAAGTGCATATAAAGAGTATATTTTCTTGATTGTGAAGTACATACAAAGGTTGATTGTGAAGTACATACAAAGGGTATATTTTCTTGATTTAGAATAAGGATATTCATGTTTAACTTGGATGATGAAGTGATTTAATAAATAAACAAACTTATTTTTTTTAGGTGTTATTTTTTTTACAAAGCTAAATTTTCATTTTTATGTACTTATTTTTTTTAAATTTTAGTGATAACAAAATTTTATAATCAAAGTTTTTATTAATTAAGTGGAATTATAATTCTAAATAAATTTTGAGAAAAAAATCACACTCGAAAATGTTTTTGAGTTTGTCTACTTATTTACTTACTCCTTCAATAATAACCAATAAAATAGACTTAACATGAAGTTATTACTAACATTTAGAAAATTAACATATAGTAAAACTTTTTCTCTTTTATAAATATTTCTATTCTTTTTTTTCTTTTTCATATTCATTTATATTTATATCCTCTTATCTTTGTAATAATGAAGCATATTTTATGGTTATGTAAGAGCAAATGAAACCGAAAACATTCCTAAGGAAGAAATATAAAAATTAGCTAAGGTTATTTGCCGAAGAAACTAATTAAAAATTATGATATATTTTAAGCTTATATGATGCATTCACTGACATAATCAATAAAGTCTTCCATGATATGCGTTGTGAGGAAGTAGAAATCTCAGGAATTGAATAAGCATGAGCGATCGATAATTATAGAAAGAATTGGAAGTTCATAACCGATCGAAAGAAGTGTCGGAATGTTGGTTTTTCATAAGAGATGATATTTTATATGAATATTGTTATTTAATATGCAAAAGGATCAAAACTAAAAGATAGATATCCACATAACAACAAGATATATCCTCAAGGAAACCCTCAAGGGGGAGAAAACCCTGCAAACTTTCCTCAATATAGATTCCTCCAAGATGTACAATATCATACAATGCTCTTTCAAGAAATCAAGACCAAAGAGACCCAGACACTAACCAAGAATAGCCTCCTAGATAAGTGTGTACTAATCTCTTGTACTTATGATCGATGATTGATCAAAATGACTCGATATAACCTCTATGTATACTCTAAAAGGACCTAAAAGACATGACTTATCAATAAACCCTTTCACAATTACATTTAGGAATAACCAGTACAATTACACTTAGGAATAACTTCTTAAATTACATAAAATCTCAACACTCCCTCTTAATGAGGAAGGTATTCTATCCGACACAAACTCTAATATTGTCGCCATCCACATGAGCTCATGGACATTGACTGTTGGACACATGAATATATACATCAAAGGAAATCCATAGTGACTTCACAACATGCATCCATGGTCGGTGGGTAGCTCTCTAATAGCTACAACATGTCATCATGAGACTATCTAGTTTCCTACAGAAAAATCAAATAACCTATGCATGACATCCAGTACCCTGTGATAACATATGTACCTCGTCTCTTCAGCATGCATCCAGGGCCGGTGGGTAGCTCTCCAATAGCTACAATATGTCATCATGACATCCACTACCCTGCGATAACATTTGAAGCCATCACTCCCTCTAAAGAGGGAATACATCAAGCTTGTCCCTGAAGTACTCAAACTTCGTCCTTGACAACAGATTTGTCAGCACATCCGCAATATGTTCATCGATAGCCACATCTTGGAGCCTCGCTGCTCCTTTCTACACCATATCCCTGATATAATGATACCTGATTTCGATATGCTTCAACTTATCATGAAACACCAGGTTATATGACAATTTTATACTACTCTGGTTGTCGTACAAGATATAGGTCACCTCCATCGTAATATCGAAGAATCTGGTCAACAATTTCTAAAGCCACACTTCTTCACGACTTGCTACACATGCTGCCACATGCTCTGCTTCAGCCATACTGAGTACTACACATGACTGCTTCTTACTGATCCATGAAATCATACCGGATCCCAAAGTGAAGAAACATCCTTAATGTACTTTTCTAGTTTGCAACACTATCGACTCAATATCAATTCAAATATCCAAGTAGACTGATCTCACTTTCTGCAACATAATTAAGCCCATAATCCATTGTACCTTTAAGGTACCTCATCACATGTTTTACTGCAATCAGGTGAACACGTTTGGGGTCAACCATGTACTAACTAAGGGTGTTCACATCAAAACATATATCTTGTCGTGTATTCGTCAAATACATCAATGATCCAATCATCTACCTGTATAATGTAGCATCCACAACCTATGAAGTTGATTCATATTATTTTTGGCACGAAATGAGAGTGGAGATATAATAAATAAATGCACAGACATATCGTGGAATCCAATAATATAACATAAATGTATCAGAGATGTAACCATAAACACAAAGATACAGTAATACACAATTTTCTATTAATGAGCGAAAATGTACAAAGACTGTAAAAATACAAAGTGAAAGACTCGCTAGAATAGTGGCAACTTATCTCTGCGAAGAGATGTGATGACTAATCGCATTCACAAGAAGATATTTTTCAATGAGGCTCCAAAGGCCTTTTTATCATAAATAAAATCCAAAACCCTAACCCTGGAAGATGAAAATCCAACAGTTTTGTGGACCCCGTTTTGCGTAGTTTGGTGTATCAACTTCCCGGGGGCGTAACTTTGGCATACAATCTCCTTTTGGGGCACATGATAGATCGTTGGAAAGGTATATTAGAGGAGATTCATTTAGGGGGATCAATAAAAGCCTTCAATTATAATTGAGAACATCGATCCAAAAAAAATCCTCATTTAGGTCCTCAAAATGGCCCCGAAAGTTAAAAACTACTAAAAATAGTAAATTACCAAAATTGTCAGAAAACTGTTTTGAGCCAGTTGGAAAAGGTGGGTAGCCATCGATATCCACCTGGACCAATCCTCCCTCCTTAGGAAGAAATGGTCTCCATTACATTGAGTGCCGAGGGGAGAGGGAAAAGCGCTTGTTGAATCTACATCTTGATGCGATGCTTGCCTTGTTGGAGAAGTTGTGTTGTTTACCTTGTTGAAGGTTGTCACAAATGTGTGGATGGAAGGGTTGGACCTTTTTAACTAGTCTAGATACATGAGATTCATGTGTGCGGAAGTAATCTTTACACTTTGCTGCAATCTTGTTGACCTACTTCTATTGGATAGAAGGTGTTTGCACTGAGGCTGCAGTGGTGTTCTTCTGTTAATGCTTTGAACAAATTGTGAAGAAGCTTAATTTTGTAGTATGAGATACTACCTTCTAGCATTGTTTAGGTGGGACACTAGTTGGAATTAATTCTTTTATTCTGTAGAGATGACCCCACAAAGTAACAATGACACTACGGGGTTGAGACACATAAACAACATGGAACTTCCACATATATGGTTGGACCAAGAGAACATCACAGACATCTAGTTGGGAAACATAGCATAATACCTCATCCTTGAAGGGTTCAATGTCGTATGACAATCGACACTTCTGGCTGACACAAAGATATCGTCCCTGGTTAAGCCACCTGATGTTGTATGGTTGAGGTTGTGGTGTTGTCGACAATCCCAACTGTTTGACGCGGCAATCCAAACTATTTGATGACCTCTGCTGAGATTAGATTCTTCTAGATTCCGCTATCAACAATAAAATGCAGCAGGGTCCCTTTCACGCACATTTGTGAATGAAAAAGGTACTTCCCCTCTTCATGATCTGTTGGTTCTTCTAGTTGAATTGTTGCAGTCGGGACAATAGTAGTGGGGTCAGTGTCGATGATCTGTCTTCTACCAGTATTTTCATAATAAAATTCTAAATCAGGGTTCAGCTCCTTGTCTTTGATCTTGGCCACCATTGATTTTTTTGAGTGACATTCATCGGTGTTGTACCAGGGGATTTTGTGGAAATTGCACCATTTTCCTGTGTCCTTCTTCATCTTCCCTTGACCCTTATTTTCCTATGGCTTAGATTGGTTTTCAGGAAGCTACTTTTTAGGGTCATCTTTATCATACTTTGGTTGTTGCAGATTTCTAGACCTGAACTCCCATTTGTTTTGGTGCTTAAATTTCTATTCGATTTTAATAGCATATCGATAAGTAGCATCGAGTGATGAGATGTCCAGAAAATCAATTTCAATTTGGATGTATCTATGTAGATCCCCATGGTATTTTAGAACCAAATGTCATTCGTAGACTTTGATTCCCAACTTGGTGCGCAAGGTATGGAATGTATTGGTGAAATCTGGAAATTCTTGGCGCCTCTCTTGTTGTAATGTGGTCCATCTCATATACTTCTCCTCATAGTTTCCAACAGGGTAATACTGTTCCTCTACTACATCCACAAAAAAGTCCCAAGTGGGATCGACCCCATATATTCCAGACTCTTCTGTGGAACTTTTCTCCCAATAAGTTTCCCACCAATGTTTGACATGAGGAGAGCTTTAAGGAGTGAGAAGGTGATCTTTTCCCTGTCTGAAAAATGGTGAATAGAGAAATAACCTTCTAACAGATTTAACCATTTGTCTATGGCATCCACATCTATCTGACCTTCAAATATGAGAATATCAAAATTAACCTATACCTTGAAAGGAGAGGTGCTTCCAATTTATTTTTTTGATGAAGATGCACATGTTGCTATCGACAAGCATTGAAGGATGTGGGATAAATTCTCCATCATTTCATCCCTCAGTCACGTGAGAGATTGCTCAAGCAACAGATTAATAGAGAGACAAGCTCCATCATTAACAGATTAAATGTTGCTCCATCATTTCGTCATTTTTTTTTCTTCTACCATGGAGGGTTTCTTGGGCATGCGAGAGAGATTTTCCTCAAGAGAGACAAGCTCGATACCCAACTTTCTATACTCAGAACTCATCGGGGACATGCATTGAAAAACAATCATGAGCAGCCTGCTCTGATACCATTGGTCAGGATTATTTTCGGCACGAAATGAGAGCGGAAATATAATAAAGAAATGCACAGAGATATTGTGGATATAAAATAATATAATAGCAATGTATCATATATGTACCCATGAACATAGAGATACATTAATACACAATTTTATATTAATGAGCGAAAATGTACAAAGACTGTAAAAATACAGAGTGAAAGACTCGCTACAATGGTGGTAGCTTGTCTCTGAGAAGAGATGTGACGACTACTCGCATTCACAAGAAGATCATTTTAAAATGAGGCTCCAAAGGCCTTTTTATAATAAATAAAATCCAAAACCCTAACCCCGGAATATGAAAAGCCAACAGTTTTGTGGACCCCATTTTGGGTAGTTTGGTGTATCAACTTCCCAAGGGCGTAACTTTGGCATACGATCTCCATTTGGGGCGCACGATAGCTCGTTGGAAAGGTATTGTCGAGGATATTCATTTAGGGGGATCAATTAGAGACTTAAAATATCATTGAGAACCTCCATTCCAAAAAACCTTCATTTAAGTCCTCAAAATGGCCCTTGAAGTTAAAAACTGTTAAAATTAGTAAATTACCAAAATTGACAGAAAACTATTTTGAGCCAGTTGGAAAACGTGGGTGGCCAACGATATCCACCTGGATCAATCCTACCTCCTTAGGAATCAATGGTATCCATTGTGTTGAGTGGACAGGGGAGAGGGAAAAGCGTTTGTTGAATCTACATCTTGATGAGTTGCTTTCCTTGTTGGAGAAGTTGTGTTTCTTAGCTTGTTGAAGGTTGTCACAAAGGTGTGGTTGGAAGGGTTGGACCTTTTTAACCAGTCTGGATACATGATATGCATGTGTGTATAAGGAATATTTAGACTTTTCTACAATCTTGTTGACATGTTTCTGTTGGATAGAAGGTGCTTGGATTGAGGTTGCAGTGGTGTTCTTATGTTCATGCTTTGAACAGACTGTGAAGAAGTTGAATTTTGTAGTATGAGATACTACCTTGCAACAATGTTTAGGTGGGACAATAGTTAGAATTACCTCTAGTATTCTGTATATATGACCCCCCAAAGTAACAATGACACTATGAGGTCGAGACTCAAAAACAACATGGCGCTTCCACATATATGGCTAGCCCAAGAGAACATCACAGACATCCAGTGGGGAAACATCACATAATACCTCATTCTTGAAGGGTTGGATGCCGTATGAAAATCGACATTTCTAGTTGACACACAGATGACATCCCTGGCGAAGCCACCCAATGTTGTATGGCTGCAGGTGTGGTGTTGTCGACAATCCCAACTGTTTGATGACCTCTACTGAGATGAGGTTATTCTGGCTTCCGCTATCAACAATAAAATTTAGCGGGGTCCCTTTCACCCACATCTGTGAATGAAAAAGGCACTCCCCCTCTTCAAGATCTGTTGGTTCTTTTGGTTGAATTGTTGCAGTAGCAGTGGGGTCAGCATCGATGATCTGTCTTTTACCAGTAATTTCATAATGAGATTCTAAATCAGGGTTCGTCTCCGTGTCTTTGATCTCGACCACCAATGACACTTTTGAGTGACATTCATAGGTGTTGTTCTAGGGACTTTTGTGGAAATCACACCATTTTCTGGTGTCCTTCTTCGTCTTCCCGTGACCCTTTTCTTCCTGTGGCTTAGATTGGTTTTCAGGAAGATGCTTGTTAGGGTCGTCTTTATCATACTTTGGTTGTTGTGGATTTTCAAAATTGAACTCTTGTTTATTCTGGTGCTTAAATTTCTGGATCTCCCATTTATTCTAGTGCTTAAATTGAACGGTTGGATGTCATATGACAATCGATAGTATTGGTTGACACAAAGATCTTGTCCCTAGTGAAGCCACTCGATGTTGTATGGTTGTGGGTGTGGTGTTGCCGACAATCCCAACTGTTTGACGACCTCTGCTGAGATAAGGTTCTTCTAGCTTCTGCTATCAACAATAAATGTAGCGGGGTCCCTTTCACTCAAATCTATGAATGAAAAAGGCACTCCCCCTCTTCAGGATCTGTTGGTTCTTCGGGTTGAATTGTTGTGGCCGCGACAAGAGTAGTGGGGTCAGTGTCGATGATCTGTATTTACCAATATTTTCATAATAAAATTCTAAATCAGGGTTCGGCTCCTTGTCTTTGATCTCGACCACCAATGACTATTTTGAGTGAAATTCATCAGTGTTGTGCCAGGGGATTTTGTGGAAATCACACCATTTTCCGGTGTCCTTCTTCGTCTTCCCATGACCCTTCTTTTCCTGTGTCTTAGACTGGTTTTCAGGAAGCTGCTTGTTAGGGTCGTCTTTATCATACTTTGGTTGTTGTGGATTTTTAGACTCGAACTCCCATTTGTTTTGGTGCTTAAATTTCTATTCAATTTTAACAACATATCGATAAGCAACACCGAGTGATGAGATGTCCAAAAAATCCATTTCAGTTTGAATGTATCTGTGTAGAGCCCCACGGTATATGAGAACCAAATTTCATCCAGAGTCTTTCGTAACCAATTTGGTTCGCAAGGTATGGAAGGTATTGGTGAAATCTGGAACTGCTTGGCCCTTCTCTTGCCACAGTGTGGTCCATCTCATATACTTCTCTTCATAATTTCCAACGGGGTAATATTGTTCCTTTACTACATCCACAAAAAAATACCAAGTGGGATCAACCCCATATTTTCCAGACTCTTCTGTGGAACTTTTCTCCCAATAAGTTTCCCACCAATGTTTGACATGGGGGAGAGCTTTAAGGAGTGTGAAGGTGATCATTTCCCTATCTGAAAAATGGTGAACAGAGAAATAACCTTCTAACATATTTAACCATTTATCTAGGGCATCCGCATCTATCTGACCTTCAAATACGGGAATATCAAAATTAACATGTACCTTGAAATGTGAGGTTCTTCCAAAGTGGTTGTTTGATGAAGATGCTCTTGTTGCTATCAACAGGCATTGAAGGATGTGGGATAAATTCTCCATCATTTCGTCCCTCTGTCGCGTGAGAGCTTTCTCAAGCAACAAATTAATAGAATCTTATGCTCCGTCATTTTTATTTTCTTCCTCCATGGAGGGTTTCTTGGGTGTGTGTGAGTGATTTTCCTTAAGAGATACAATATCGACAACCAACTTGCTATACTCGGACCTCATCAGGGACATGCACTGAAAAACAATCAAGAGCAACCTGCTCTGATACCATTGATCTGGATTATTTTCAGTACGAAATGAGAGTGGAGATATAATAAATAAATGCATAGATATATCCTGGATATCCAATAATATAGCATAAATGTATCAGAGATGTAACCATAAACACAAAGATACAGTAATACATTATTTTCTATTAATGAGAGAAAAAGTACAAAGACTGTAAAAATACAGAGTGAACGACTCCCTAGAATGGTGGAAACTTATCTTCGAGAAGAGATGTGATGGCTACTCACATTTGCAAGAAGATCATTTTACATTGAGGTTCCAAAGGCATTTTTATCATAAATAAAATCCAAAACCCTAACCCCGGAAGATGAAAATCCAACAGTTTTATGGACCCCGTTTTGGGTAGTTTGGTGTATCAACTTCTCGGGGGCGTAACTTTGGCATACAATATTTGTTTGGGGTGCACGGTAGCTCGTTGGAAAGGTATCGTCGAGGAGATTCATTTAGGGGGTTCAATTAGATCCTTTGGCTGTCATTGAGAACCGCTATCCCAAAAAACCTTCATTTAGGTCCTCAAAATGGCCCCAGAAGTTAAAAAATGCTAAAAATAGTAAATTACCAAAATTGCTAGAAAATAGTTTTGAGCCAGTTGAAAAAGGTGGGTGGCCATCAATATCCACCTGGATCAATCCTCCCTCCTTAGGAAGAAATTTTCTCCATTGCATTGAGTGCTCGGGGGAGAGGGAAAAGCGTTTGTTGAATCTGCATCTTGATGAGTTGTTTTTCTTGTTGGAGAAGTTGTGTTGCTTAGCTTGTTGAAGGTTGTCATGAACATGTGGTTGGAAGGGTTGGACCTTTTTAACCAGTATGGATACATGATATGCATGTGTGCAGAATGAATCTTTACACTTTGTTGCAATCTTTTTGACCTGCTTCTGTTGGATAGAAGGTGCTTGGACGGAGGCTGCAGTGGTGTTCTTTTGTTCGCGCTTTGAACAAACTATGAAGAAGCTTAATATTGATGTATGAGATACTACCTTGCAACACTGTTTAGGTGGGACAATATTTGGAATTACTTCTGGTATTCTGTAGAGATGAACCCCCAAAGTAACAATGAAACTACGGGGCCGAGACTCATAAATAGCATGGCGCTTCCACATATATGGTTGGCCCAAGAAAACATCACAGACATCCAGTGGGGAAAATCACATAATACCTCATATTTGAAAGGTTGGATGTCGTATGAAAATCAACACTCCTGGCTGACATGAAGATCTTCTCCCTGGCGAAGCCACCCGATGTTGTATGGTTGCGAGTGTGGTGTTGTCAACAATCCCAACTGTTTGACGACCTCTGTTTAGATGAGGTTCTTCTGTCTTCCGCTATCAATAATAAAATGCAGTGGGGTCCCTTCCACCCACATCTGTGAATGAAAAGGTGGTCCCCCTCCTCAAGATCTGTTGGTTCTTCTGGTTGAATTATTGTGGTCGCGACAACATCAGTGGGGTCGGTGTCGATGATATTTCTTTTACCAGTATTTCCAGAATCAGATTATGAATCAGGGTTTGGCTCGTATTTGATCTCGGCCACTAATGATTGTTTTGAGTGAAATTCATCGGTGTTGTGCCAGGGGATTTTGTGGAAATCACACCATTTTTTGGTGTCCTTCTTCGTCTTCCTGTGACCCTTTTTTTCTTGTGGCTTATATTGGTTTTCAGGAAGTTGTTTGTTAGGGTCGTCTTTATCATACTTTGGTTGTTGCAGATTTTCATACCCGAACTCTCATTTGTTCTGGTGCTTAAATCTTTGCTCGATTTTAACAACATATCGATAAGGAGCACTGAGTGATGAGATGTCTAGAAAATCCATTTCAGTTTGGATGTATCTATGTAGAGCCCCACAGTATTTCAGAACCAAATTTCGTTCGGAGGCTTTGATACCCAAATTAGTGCACAAGGTATGGAAGGTATTGGTAAACTCTGAAACTTCTTGGCCCCTCTTTTGTCGCAGTGTGGTCCATCTCATGTGCTACTCCTCATAGTTTCCAATAGGGTAATACTCTTCCTTCACTGTGTCCACAAAAAAATAATAAGTGGGACCGGTCCCATATATTCCAAACTCTTCTGTGGAACTTTTCTCCCAGTAAGTTTCACAACAATCTTTGACATGGGGGAGAGCTTTAAGGAGTGCAAAGGTGATCTTTTCCATGTCTGAAAAATGGTGAACTGAGAAATAACCTTCTAACATATTTAACCATTTGTCTAGGGAATCCACTTCTATCTAAGTTTCAAATACGGGAATATCAAAATTAAGTTGTACCTTGAAAGGAGATGTGCTTCCAAAGTGGTTATTTGATGAATATTCTCCTGTTTCTATCGGTAGGCGTTGAAGGATGTGGGAAAAAATCTCCATCATTTCGTCCCTCTATTGCGTGAGAGCTTGCTCAAGTAACAAATTAATAGAATCTTATGCTCCGTCATTTTTATTTTCTTCCGACATGGAGTGTTTCTTGGGTGTGTGAGAGTGATTGTCCTCAAGAGAGACAAGATCGAGAACCAACTTGCTATACTCGGACCTCGTTGTGTACATGCACTGAAAAACAATCAAGAGTAGCCTGCTCTGATACCACTGATCCAGATTATTTTCGACACAGAATGAGAGAGAAGATATAACAAAGAAATGAACAAAGATATCATGGATATCCAATAATATAACATAAATGTATCATATATGTAACCATAAACACAGAGATACAGTAATACACAATTTTCTATTAATGAGGAAAAATGTACAAAGACTATAAATATACAGAGTGAAAGACTCGCTAGACTGGTGGCAACTTATCTCTGAAAAGAGATGTGACGACTACTCGCATTCACAAGAAGTTAATTTTACAATGAGGCTCCAAAGGAATTTTTATCATAAATAAAATCCAAAACCCTAACTCTGAAAGATGAAAAGCCAATAGTTTTGTGGACCTCGTTTTGGGTAGTTTGGTGTATCAACTTCCTGGGGGCGTAACTTTGGCATATGATCTTCGTTTGGGGAACACGATAGCTTGTTGGAAAGGTATCATAGAGGAGATTAATTTAGGGGGGTAAATAAAATCCTTTGATTATAATTTAGAACCTTGATCTTGAAAAACCTACATTTAGGTCCTCAAAATGGCCCGAGAAGTTAAAAACTACTAAAAATAGTAAATTATCAAAATTGCCAGAAAACTATTCTGAGACAGTTGGAAAAGGTGGGTGGCCATCGATATACACCTAGATCAATACTCCCTCCTTAGGAAGCAATGGTCTCCATTGCATTGAGTGCCCGAGGAGAGGGAAAAACATTTACTGAATCTACATCTTGATGAGTTGCTTGCCTTGTTGGAGAAGTTGTGATGCTTAGCTTGTTGAAGGTTGTCACGAACGTTTGGCTGGAAGGGTTGGAAATTTTTAACTAGTCTATATACATGAGATGCATGTGTGCAGAAGGAATATTTACACTTTGTTGCAATCTTGTTGACTTGCTTCTGTTGGATAGAAGGTGCTTGGATTGAGGCTGCAAAGGTGTTCTTCTGTTCACGCTTTGAAAAGACTATGAAGAAGTTGAATTTTGTAGTATGAGATACTACCTTACAACACTGTTTAGGTGGGACAACAGTTGGAATTACATCTGGTATTCTATAGAGATGACCCCCCAAAATAACAATGACACTACGGGGTCGAGACTCATAAACAACATTGTGCTTCCATATATATGGCTGGCCCAAGATAACATCACATACATCGAATGGGGAAACATCACATAATACCTCATCCTTGAAGGTTTGGATGCCGTATGACAATCGAAACTATTGGTTGGCACAAAGATCTCATCTGTGGCGAAGCCACCCGATGTTGTATGGATGCGAGTGTGGTGTTGTCGACAATCCCAACTGTTTGAAAACCTATGCTAAGATGAGGTTCTTTTGGCTTCTGTTATCAATAATAAAATGCAGTGGGGTCCTTTTCCCCCATATTTTTGAATGAAAAAGGTGTTCCCATCTTCAGGATCTGTTGGTTCTTCTGGTTGAATTGTTGCGGTCACGACAATAGCAGTGGGGTCAATGTCGATAATCTGTCTTTTACTAGTATTTTCAGAATTAGATTCTAAATCAGGGTTCGACTCCTTGTCTTTGATCTCGGCCACCAATGAATATTTTGAGTGACATTCATCAATGTTGTGCCAGGGGATTTTGTGGAAATCACACCATTTTCCAGTGTCCTTCTTCGTCTTCCTGTGACCCATATTTTCTTGTGGATCTGACTAGTTTTCATGAATCTATTTGTTAGGGTAATCTTTATCATACTTTGGTTGTTGGGATTTGTAGACCTGAACTCTCGTTTGTTCTGGTCTTAAATTTATGCTCAATTTTAACATCACATCGATAAGCAACACCAAGTGATGAGATGTCCAAAAAATCCATTTCAGTTTGGATGTATCTGTGTCGATCCCGACGGTATTTTAGAACCAAATGTCGTTCGGAGTCTTTTATATCCAATTTGGTGCGCAAGGTACATACGGTATTGGTGAAATCCGAAACTGCTTGGCCCCTCTCTTGTAGCAGTGTGGTCCATATCATATACTGCTCCTTGTAGTTTCCAACAAGGTTATACTGTTCCTTTACTGCATCCACAAAGAAATCCCAAGTGGGATCGGCCCCATATATTCAAGACTCTTCTATGGAACTTTTCTCCCAGTAAGTTTCCCACCAATGTTTGACATGGGGGAGAGCTTTAAGGAGTGCGAAGGTGACCTTTTCCCTTTCTGAAAAATGATGAAAAAAGAAATAACCTTCTAACAGATTTAACCATTTGTCTAGGGAATCTGCATCTATCTAACCTTAAAATACGAGAATATCAAAATTAACCTGTACCTTGAAAGGAGAGGTGCTTCCAGAGTGGTTTTTTGATGAAGATGTGCCTGTTTCTATTGGTATGCATTGAAGGATGTGGGGAAAATTCTCCATCATTTCGACCCTCTATCGCGTGAGAGCTTGATCAAGCAATAGATTAATAGAATCGTCTACTCCATAGTTTTACTTTTATTCCACCATGGAGGGTTTATTGGGCGTGCAAGAGAGATTTTACTCAAGAGAGACAAGCTCAAGACCAACTTTCTATACTTGGACCTCACCAGGGGCATGCCCTGAAAAACAATCAAGAGCAACCTACTCTGATACCACTGATCTGGATTATTTTCAACACGAAATGAAAGAGGAGATATAATAAAGAAATTCACAGAGATATCATGGATATCAAATAATATAACAATAATGTATCAGATATGTAACGATAAACACAAAGATACAATAATACACAATTTTCTATTAATGAGCGAAAATGTACAAAGACTGTAAAAATACAGAGTGAAAGACTCGGTAGAATGGTGGTAGCTTATCTCTGAGGAGAGATGTGACGGATACTCGCATTCACAAGAAGATAATTTTACAATGAGGCTCCAAAGGCCTTTTTATCATAAATAAAATCCAAACCCTAACCCCGAAAGATGAAAAGCCAACAATTTTGTGGACCCCGTTTTGGGTAATTTGGTGCATCAACTTCCCGGGGGCGTAACTTTGGCATATGATATATGTTTGAGGCGCACAATAGATCCTTGGAAAGGTATCATCGAGGAGATTCATTTAGGAGGCTCATTCATATCCTTCAGCTATCATTGGGAACCTCGATCCCGAAAAAAATTCATTTAGGTCCTCAAAATGGCCCCGGAAGTTAAAAATTGCTAAAAATAGTAAATTACCAAAATTGCCAGAAAATTGTTTTGAGCCAATTGGAAAAGGTGGGTGGCCACCGATATCCACCTGTATCAATACTTCCTCTTTAGTAATCAATGGTCTCCCTTGCGTTGAGTGTCCGGGGGAGAGGGAAACGCATTTGTTTAATCTACATCTTGATGAGCTGCTTGCCTTGTTGGAGAAGTTGCACTGCTTAGCTTGTTGAAGGTTGTCACGAATGTGTGGCTGGAAGGGTTGGATATTTTTTACCAGTATGGATACATCAGATGCATGTGTGCAGAAGGGATATTTACACTTTGTTGCAATCTTGTTTACCTACTTCTGGTGTTGATAGAACGTGTTTGGAATAAGGCTGCAATGGTGTTCTTCTGTTTACGCTTTGAATAGACTGTGAAGAAGTTGAATTTTGTAGTATGAGATACTACCTTGAAACACTATTTAGGTGGGAAAATAGTTGGAATTACCTCTGGTATTCTATAGAGATGACCCCCAAAGTAACAATGACACTACGGGGTCAAGACTCATAAACATCGTGGTGCTTCCACATATATGGTCGGCCTAAGAGAACATCACATACATCCAGTGGGGAAACATCACATAATACCTGATCCTTGAAGGGTTGGATGTCGTATGACAATTGACACTACTACCTGACACGAATATCTTGTCCCCGGCGAAGCCACCCGATTTATTATGGTTGCGGGTGTAGTGTTGTCAACAATCTCAACTGTTTGACGATCTCTTCTGAGATGAGGTTCTTCTGGCTTCCTCTATCAATAATAAAATGTAGCGGGGTCCCTTTCACCCACATCTGTGATTGGAAAAAGGCGCTCCCCCTCTTCAAGATCTGTTGGTTCTTCTAGTTGAATTGTTGTGGTCGCGACAATAGCAATGGGTTCAGTGTCGATGAACTATCTTTTACCAGTATTTTTAGAATCAGATTATGAATCAGGGTTCGACTCCTTGTCTTTGATCTTGACCACCAATGAATTTTTTTAGTGACATTCATCGTTATTGTGCTGGGGGGTTTTTTGGAAATCACACCATTTTTCAGTGTCCTTCTTCTTCTTCTCATGACCCTTCTTTTCTTGTGGATTAGACTGGTTTTTACGAATTTGTTTGTTACGTCCGTCTTTATCATACTTTGGTTGTTGCATATTTGTAGACCTGAACTCTTGTTTTTTCTAGTTCTTAAATTTATGCTAGATTTTAATAGCATATCGATAAGAAACACCGATTGATGAGATGTCCAAAAAATACATTTCAATTTGGATGTCTCTGTGTAGAGCCCCACTGTATTTCAGAACCAAATGTAGTTCAGATTCTTTGATATCCAACTTGGTGCACAAGGTATGGAAGTTATTGGTGAACTCCGAAACTGCTTGGCCCCTCTCTTGCCGCAGTGTAGTCCATCTCATATATTGCTTCTCATAGTTTCCAACAGGGTAATATTGTTTCTTTATTGCATCGAAAAGAAAATCCAAAGTGGGATCGACCCCATATATTCCAGACTCTTCTGTGAAACTTTTCTCCAAGTAAGTTTCCAAACCAATTTTTGACACGGGGGAGAGATTTAACAAGTGCAAAGGTGATCTTTTCCCTGTCTGAAAAATGGTGAACAGAGAAATAACCTTCTAAAAGATTTAACCATTTGTCTAGGCCATCCGCATCTATCCGACCTTCAAATATGGGAATATCAAAATTAACTTCTACCTTCAAAGGAAAGGTGCTTCTAAAGTGGTTGTTTGATGAAGATGCGCCTGTTTCTATCACCAGGCATTGAAGGATGTGGGAAAAATTCTCTATCATTGCGTCCCTCTGTCGCGTGAGAGCTTGCTCAAGAAACAAATTAATAGAATCTTTTGCTTCGTCGTTTTTATTTTCTTTCTACATGGATGGTTTCTTGGGCGTGTGAGAGCGATTGTCCTAAAGAAAGACAAGATCGAGACCCAACTTGCTATACTCAGACCTCATCGGGGACATGCACTGAAAAACAGTCAAGAGCAGCCTGCTCTGATACCATTGATCCAGATTATTTTCGACACAAAATGAGAGCAGGGATATAATAACGAAATGCAAAGAGATATCGTGGATATCCAATAATATAACATAAATGTATCAGATATGTAACCATAAACACATAGATACAGTAATACACAATTTTCTATTAATGAGCAAAAATGTACAAAGACTGTAAAAATACAGAGTGAAAGATTCGCTAGAATGGTGGCATCTTATCTCTGAGAAAAGATGTGACAGCTACTCGCATTCACAAGAATATAATTTTAAAATGAGACTCCAAAGGCATTTTTATTATAAATAAAATCCAAAACCCTAACCTCGAAAGATGAAAAGCCAATAGTTTTGTGGACCCCATTTTGGGTAGTTTGGTGTATCAACTTCCCGGGGGCGTAACTTTGGCATACGATCTCCGTTTGGGGCGCACTATAGCTCGTTGGAAAGGTATCTTCGAGGAGATTAATTTAGGGGATCAATTAGAGCCATCATTCATCATTGAGAAACTCGATCCAGAAAAACCTTCATTTAGGTCCTCAAAATGGCCCAAGAAGTTAAAAACTGCTAAAAATAGTAAATTACCAAAATAGCCAGAAAACTGTTTTGAGACAGTTGGAAAAGGTGGGTGGCCACTAATATCCTCCTGAATCAATACTCCCTCCTTAGGAAACAATGGTATCCATTGCGTTGAGTTCCCTGGGTAGAGTGAAAAGCAATTACTAAATCTGCATCTTGATGAGTTGCTTTCCTTGTTGGAGAAGTTGTGATGCTTCGCTTGTTGAAGGTTGCAATGAACGTGTGGCTGGAAGGGGTGGACCTTTTTAACCATTCTCGATACATGAGATGCATGTGTCCAGAAGGAATATTTACACATTGTTGCAATCTAGTTGACCTACTTCTGTTGGATAGAAGGTGCTTGGACTGAGGCTGCAGTGGTGTTCTTTTGTTCACGCTTTGAATAGACTATGAAGAAGATGACTTTTGTAGTATGAGATACTACCTTGCAACACTTTTTAGGTTGGACAATAGTTGGAATTCCCTCTGGTATTCTATAGAGATGACCCCCCAAAGTTACCATGACACTATGAGGTCGAGACTCATAAACAACATGGCGCTTCCACATATATGGATGGCCCAAGAGAACATCACAGACATTCAGTGGGGAAACATCACATAATACCTCATCCTCGAAGGGTTCGATGTCGTATGAAAATCGAAACTGATGGATAACACAAATATATCGTCCTTGGTGAAGCCACCCAATGTTGTATGGATGCGGGTGTTGTGTTGTCGACAATCCCAACTGTTTGACGACCTCTATTGAGATGAGGTTCTTCTGTCTTCCTCTATCAACAATAAAATGTACCAAGATCCCTTTCACTCACATCTGTGAATGAAAAATGCGCTCCCCCTTTTCAAGATATGTTGGTTCTTTTGGTTGAATTGTTGTGGTCGCAACAATAGCAGTGGGGTCAACGTTGATGATCTGTATTTACCAGTAATTTCGTAATGAGATTTTGAATCAGGGTTCGTCTCCTTGTCTTTGATATCGGCCACCAATGATTGTTTTGAGTGACATTCATCGATGTTGTGCCAAGGGATTTTGTGGAAATCGCACCATTTTTCGGTGTCCTTCTTCGTCTTGCTGTGATCCTTTTTTCTTGTTGCTTAGACTGGTTTTCAGGAAGCTTCTTGTTAGGGCCATCTTTATCATAATTTATTTGTTGCGGATTTTCAAACTTGAACTCTCGTTTTTTCTGGTGCTTAAATTTTTGTTCGATTTTAACAACATATCGATAAACAACACCAAGTGATGAGATGTCCAAAAAATCCATTTCAGTTTGGATGTATCTCTGTAGAGCCCCACGATATTTTAGAACCAAATGTCGTTCGGAGTCTTTGATAACCAACTTGGTGCGCAAGGTATGGAAGGTATTGGAGAACTCCATAATTGCTTGACCCCTCTCTTGTCGCAGTGTGGTCCATATCATACATTGCTCCTCATAGTTCCCAACACAGTAATACTTTTCCTTTACCGTGTCCACAAAAAAATCCCAAGTCGGATCGACCCCATATATTCCAGGCTCTTATGTGGAACTTTTCTCCCAGTAAGTTTCCCACCAATGTTTGACATGGGGGAGAGATTTAAGGAGTGCAAAGGTGATCTTTTCCCTATCTGAAAAATGGTGAACAGAGAAATAACCTTCTATTAGATTTAACTATTTGTCTAGGGCATCCACATCTATCTGACCTTCAAATACAAGAATATCAAAATTAGCATGTACCTTGAAAGGAGAGGTGCTTACAAAGTGGTTTTTTGATGAAGATGCACCTGTTGCTATCGACAAGTGTTGAAGGATGTGGGAAAAATTCTCCATCATTTCGTCCCTCTGTCATGTGAGAGATTTCTCAAGCAACAGATTAATAGAATATTATGCTCCGTCATTTTTCTTTTCTTCCTCCATGGAGGGTTTTTTGGGCGTGCGAGAGTGATTGTCCTCAAGAGAGACAAGCTCAAGACCCAACTTGGTATACTCAGACCTCGTCGGGGACATGCACTAAAAAACAATCAAGAGCAGCCTCCTCTGATACCACCGATCTAGATTATTTTCGACATGAAATGAGAGCGAAGATATAATAAATAAATGCACAAAGATATCGTGGATATCCAATAATATAACATAAATGTATCAGATATCTAACCATAAACACAGAGATACAGTAATACACAATTTTCTATTTATGAACGAAAATGTACAAAGACTGTAAAAATACAGAGTGAACAACTCGCTAGAATGGTGGCAACTTATCTCTGAGAAGAGATTTGACAACTACTCGCAGTCGAAAGAATATAATTTTACAATGAGGATCCAAAGGAATTTTTATCATAAATAAAATCCAAAACCCTAACCCCGGAAGATGAAAATCCAACAGTTTTGTGGACCCTATTTTGGGTAGTTTGGTGTATATACTTCTCGGGGGCGTAACTTTGGCATACCATCTCCGTTTGGGGTGCACGATAGCTCATTGGAAAGGTATCATCGAGAAGATTCATTTAGTGGGATCAATCAGAGCCATTGACTATCATTGAGAACCTATATCCAAAAAAACCTTCATTTAGGTCTTCAAAATGGCCCGAGAAGTTAAAAACTGCTAAAAATAGTAAATTACCAAAATTGCCAAAAAAACGGTTTTGAGCTAGTTGGAAAAGGTGGGTGGCCACCGATATCCACCTGGATCAATCCTCCCTCTTTAGGAATCAATTCTCTCCATTGCGTTGAGTTCTCGGGGGAGAGGGAAAAACGTTTGATGAATCTGCATCTTGGTGAGTTGCTTGCCTTATTGGAGAAGTTGTGCTGCTTAGATTGTTGAAGGTTGTCACGAACATGTGGCTAGAAGGGTTGGACCTTTTTAACCAGTCTGGATACATGAGATGCATGTGTGTAGAAGGAATCTTTACACTTTCCTACAATCTTGTTGATCTGCTTGTGTTGGATAAGAGGTGCTTGGACGGAGGCTGCAGTGGTGTTCTTCTGTTCATGCTTTGAACAGCCTGTGAAGAAGATGAATATTGTAGTATGAGATACTACCTTGTAGCACTGTTTATGTGGGACAATAGTTGGAATTACCTCTGGTATTCTGTAGAGATGACCCCCCAAAGTAACAATGACAGTACGAAGTCGAGACTCATAAAAAACATGGCGCTTCCACATATATGTTTGGCCCAAGAAAACATCACAGACATCAAGTGGGGAAAAATCACATAATATCTCATATTTGAAGGGTTGGATGTCGTATGACAATCGAAACTATTGGCTGACATGAAGATCTCATCCCTGGAAAAGCCACCCAATGTTGTATGGTTTTGGGTGTGGTGTTGTCGACAATCCAAACTGTTTGAAGACCTATGTTGAGATGAGTTTCTTCTGGTTTCCGCTATCAACAATAAAATGCAACGGGGTCCATTCCACCCACATCTGTGAATAAAAAATGCGTTCCCCCTCTTCAGAATCTGTTGGTTCTTCTAGTTGAATTGTTTTGGTCTTGACAACAGCAGTGGGGTCGGCATCGATGTTCTGTCTTTTACCAGTATTTTCAGAATCAGATTATGAATCAGGGTTCAACTCCTTGTCTTTGATCTCGGCCACCAATGATTGTTTTGAGTGACATTCATCGGAGTTGTGCCATGGAATTTTGTGGAAATCACACCATTTTCCGGTGTCCTTCTTCGTCTTCCCGTGACCCTTCTTTTCCTGTGACTTAGATTGGTTTTCAGGAAGTTGCCTGTTAGGGTATTCTTTATCATACTTTGGTTGTTGCGGATTTGTAGACCCAAACTCCCATTTGTTTTGGTGCTTAAATTTATACTCGATTTTAACAACATATCGATAAGCAGCACCGAGTGATGAGATGTCCAGAAAATCCATTTCAGTTTGGATGTATCTGTGTAGAGCCCCACGGTATTTCAGAACCAAATTTCGTTCAGAGTCTTTCATACCCAACTTGGTGGGAAATGTATGGAAGGTATTGGTGGAATCTGGAACTTATTGGCCTCTCTTTTTTCGTAGTGTGGTCCATCTCATATACTACTCCTCATAGTTTCCAACAGGGTAATATTGTTCCTTTACTGTGTCCACAAAAAAATCCCAAGTGGGATTGGCCCCATATATTCCAGACTCTTCTGTGGAACTTTTCTCCCAGTAAGTTTCCCACCAATGTTTGACATGGGGAAGAGCTTTAAGGAGTGAAAAGGTGATCTTTTCCCTATCTGAAAAAATGGTGAACAAAGAAACAACCTTCTAATAGATTTAACCATTTGTTTAGGGCATCCACATCTATCTGACCTTCAAATACGTAAATATCAAAATTAACCTATACCTTGAAAGGAGAAGTGCTTCCAAAGTGGTTGTTTGATGAATATGTGTTTGTTTCTATTGGTAGGCGTTGAAGGATGTGGGAAAAATTCTCCATCATTTTGTCCCTCTGTCATGTGAGATCTTGCTTAAGCAACATATTAATAAAATTTTATGCTCTGCCATTTTTTTTTTCTTTCGCCATGGAGGGTTTATTGGGCGTGCGAGAGAGATTGTCCTCAAGAGAGACAATCTCAAGAACCAACTTGCTATACTCGGACCTCGTGGGGGACATGCACTGAAAAACAATCAAGAGCAGCCTGCTCTGATACCATTGATCCAGATTATTTTCGGCACGAAATGAGAGAGAAGATATAACAAAGAAATGCATAGAGATATCGTGGATATCCAATAATATAAAATAAATGTATCAGAGATGTAACCATAAACACATAGATACACAAATACACAATTTTCTATTAATGAGTGAAAATTTACAAAGATTGTAAAAATACAGACTGAAAGACTCGCTAGAATAGTGGCAGCTTATCTCTGAAAAGAGATGTGAAAACTACTCGCATTCACAAGAATATAATTTTACAATGAGGCTCCAAAGGCCTTTTTGTCATAAATAAAATCCAAAACCCTAACCCTGGAAGATGAAAATCCAACAATTTTGTGGACCCCGTTTTGGGTAGTTTGGTGTATCAACTTCTTGGGGGCGTAACTTTGGCATACGATCTATGTTTGAGGCACACAATAGCTCGTTCGAAAGGTATTGTCGAGGATATTCATTTAGGGGGATTTATCAAAGCCTTTGATTATCAGTGAGAACCTCGATCACGAAAAACCTTCATTTAGGTCCTCAAAATGGCCCTAGAAATTAAAAACTGCTAAAAATAGTAAATTACCAAAATTGACAGAAAACTATTTTGAGCCAGTTGGAAAAGGTGGGTGGACATCGATATACACCTGGATAAATCCTCCCTCCTTAGGAATCAATGGTATCTATTGCTTTGAGTGTCCGGGGGAGAGGGAAAATCATTTACTGAATCTGCATCTTGATGAGCTACTTTCCTTGCTGGAGAAGTTGTGTTGTTTATCTTGTTGAAGATTGTCATGAACATGTGGTTGGAAGGGTTGGACCTTTTTAACCAGTCTGGATACATGAGATGCATGTGTCCAGAAGGAATATTTACACTTTATTGCAATATTGTTGACCTGCTTCTGTTGGATAGAAGGTGCTTGGACTGAGGTTGCAGTGGTGTTCTTCTGTTCATGCTTTGAACATACTATGAAGAATTTGAATTTTGTAGTATGAGATAATACCTTGCAACACTGTTTAGGTGGGAAAATAGTTGGAATTACCTCTGGTATTCTGTAGAGATGAACCCCCAAAGTAACAATGACACTACATGGTCAAGACTCATAAACAACATCACGCTTCCATATATATGGCTGTCCCAAGAGAACATCACAGACATCCAGTGGGGAAACATCACATAATACCTCATCCTTGAAGGGTTGGGTGTCGTATGACAATTGGAACTGCTAGTTGACATGAAGATCTCGTCCTTGGCGAAGCCACCCAATGTTGTATGGCTGCAAGTGTGGTGTTGTCGACAATCCCAATTGTTTGATGACCTCTGCTGAGATGAGGATCTTCTAGCTTTCGATATCAACAATAAAATGTAGCAGGGTCCTTTTCACCCACATCTGTGAATGAAAAAGGTGATCCCCCTCTTCAAGATCTGTTGGTTCTTCTGGTTGAATTGTTGCGATCGTGACAGTAGCAGTGGGGTCAACATCAATGATCTGTCTTTTACCAGTATTTTCAAAATCAGATTTTGAATCAGGGTTCGATTCCTTGTTTTTTATCTTGGCCACCAATGATTGTTTTGAGTGACAATCATCGGTGTTGTGCCAGAGGATTTTGTGGAAATCACACCATTTTCCGGTGTCCTTTTTCATCTTCCCGTGACCCGCCTTTTCTTGTGGCTTAGACTGGTTTTCAGGAATTTGTTTGTTAGGGCCGTCTTTAACATACTTTGGTTGTTGTGGATTTTCAGACCCGAAATCCCATTTTTTCAGGTGCTTAAATTTCTGCTCGATTTTAACATCATATCGATAAGCAACAGTGAGTGATGAGATGTCCAAAAAATCCATTTTAGTTTGGATGTATCTGTGTAGAACCCCACGGTATTTCAAAATCAAATGTTGTTTGGAGTCTTTGATACCCAACTTGGTGCACAAGGTATGGAAGGTATTGGTGAAATCTGGAACTTCTTGGCCCCTCTCTTCTCGTAGTGTGGTCCATCTCATATACTTCTCCTCATAGTTTCCAATAGGGTAATATTGTTCCTTTACTGCATCCACAAAAAAATCCCAAGTGGGATCGGCCCCAGATATTGCAGACTCTTCTGTGGAAATTTTCTCCCAGTAAGTTTCCCACCAATGTTTGACATGGGGGAGAGATTTAAGGAGTGCGAAGGTGACCTTTTCCCTTTCTAAAAAATGGTGAACAGAGAAATAACCTTCTAACATATTTAACCATTTATCTAGGGCATCTGCATCTATATGACCTTTAAATACAGGAATATCAAAATTAACCTGTACCTTGAAAGGAGAGGATCTTTCAAAGTGGTTGTTTGATGAATATGTACCTTTTGCTATCGACAGATGTTGAAGGATGTGGGGAAAATTCTCCATCATTTCGACCCTCTCTCGCGTAAGAGCTTGCTCAAGAAACATATTAATATAATATTATTCTCCATCATTTTTATTTTCTTCCACCATGGAGGGTTTATTGGGCATGTGAGAGAGATTTTACTCAAGAGAAACGGGCTCGAGACCCAAATTTCTATACTCAGACCTCGTCGGGGGCATGCATTGAAAAAAAATGAAGAGCAACCTACTGTGATACCATTGATCTGGATTATTTTCGGCACGAAATGAGAGCGGAGATATAATAAAGAAATGCATAGAGATATCATAGATATCCAATAATATAACATAAATGTATCAGATATGTAACCATAAACACAGATATACACTAATACACAATTTTCTATTAATGAGCGAAAATGTACAAATACTGTAAAAATACAAAGTGAAAGACTCGCTATAATGGTGGCAGCTTATCTCTGAGAAGGGATGTAACAACTACTCGCAGTCACAAGAAGATCATTTTACAATGAGGCTCCAAAGGCCTTTTTATCATAAATAAAATCCAAACCCTAACCCCAGAAGATGAAAAACCAACAGTTTTGTGGACCGCGTTTTGGGTAATTTCGTGTATCAACTTCCCAGGGGTGTAACTTTGGCATACGATCTCCATTTGGGGCGCACGATAGCTTGTTGGAAAGGTATCATCGATGAGATTCATTTAGGGGGATCAATCAGATCCTTCAGCAATTATTTGGAACCTCGATCCCGAAAAACCTTCATTTAGGTCCTCAAAATGGCCCCAGAAGTTAAAAACTACTAAAAATAATAAATTACCAAAATTGCCAGAAAACTATTTTGAGCCAGTTGGAAAAGGTGAGTGGCCACTGATATCCACCTGGATCAATCCTCCCTCCTTAGGAATCAATGGTCTCCACTGTGTTGATTTTCCGGGGGAGAGGGAAAAGTGTTTGTTGAATCTATATCTTGATGAGTTACTTGTCTAGTTGGAGAAGTTGTGCTTCTTAGCTTGTTGAAGATTGTCACGAACATGTGGCTGGAAGTGTTGGACCTTTTTAACCAGTCTGGATACATGATATGCATGTGTGCAGAAGGAATATTTACACTTTGCTGCAATCGTGTTGACCTACTTTTGTTGCCGATAGAAGCTGCTTAGACTGAGGTTGCAATGGTGTTCTTCTTTTCACGCTTTGAACAGACTGTGAAGAAGTTGAATTTTGTAGTATGAGATACTACCTTGCAGCATTTTTTAGGTGGGACAATAGTTGGAATTACCTCTAGTATTCTGTAGAGATGACCCCCCAAAGTAACAATGACACTATAGGGTCGAGACTCATAAACATCATGGCGCTTCCACATATATGGTTGGCCCAAGATAACATCACAGGAATCTAGTGGGGAAACATCACATAATACCTCATCCTTGAAGGGTTGGATGCCATATGAAAAACGACATTGTTGCCTGACACGAAGATCTCGTCCCTCGTGAAGCCACCTGATTTTGTATGGTTGTGGGTGTGGTATTGTAGATAATCCCAACTATTTGACGACCTCTTCTGAGATGAGGTTCTTCTGGATTCCGCTATCAACAATAAAATGTGACAAGGTCCCTTTCACCCACATCTATGAATGGAAAAGGCACTCCCCCTGTTCAGGATCTGTTGGTTCTTCTGGTTGAATTGTTGCGGTCACGAAAATAGCAGTGGGGTCAGCGTTGATGATCTATCTTTTACTAGTATATTCAGAATCAGATTCTGAATCAGGGTTCGGCTCCTTGTCTTTGATGTTGGCCACTAATGACTGTTTTGAGTGAAATTCATCGGTGTTGTTCCAGGGGATTTTGTGGAAATCGCACCATTTTTTGGTGTCCTTCTTCTTCATCCCATGACCCTTCTTTTCCTATGGCTTAGAATGGTTTTCAGGAAGCTGTTTGTTAGGTCCATATTTATCATACTTTGGTTGTTTCATATTTTCAGACCCGAACTCTCATTTGTTTTGGTGCTTAAATTTTTGCTAGAGTTTAACAACATATCGATAAGCAGCACTGAGTGATGAGATGCCTAGAAAATCCATTTTAGTTTGGATGTATCTTTGTAGAGCCCAACAGTATTTTAGAACCAAATGTCGTTCAGAGTCTTTGATACCCAACTTGGTGCGCAAGGTATGGAAGGTATTGGTGAACTCTGGAGCTTCTTGGCCCCTCTCTTGCCGTAGTGTGGTCCATCTCATATACTGCGCCTCATAGTTTCCAACGAGGTAATATTGTTTCTTTACTGCGTCCACAAAACAATCTCAAGTGGGATCGGCCCCATATATTCCAGACTCTTCTATGGAAATTTGACCCCAGTAAGTTTCCCACCAATGTTTGACATGGGGGAGAGCTTTAAGGAGTGTGAAGGTGATCTTTTCTCTGTCTAAAAAATGGTGAACAAAGAAATAACCTTCTAACATATTTAACCATTTGTCTAGGGAATCCGCATCTATCTGACCTTCAAATACGGGAATATAAAAATTAACATGTACCTTGAAAGGAGAGGTGCTTCCAAATTGTTTTTTTTATGAAGATGCGCATGTTGCTATCAACAGACGTTGAAGGATGTGGGAAAAATTCTTCATCATTTCGTCCCTCTGTCGCGTGAGATCTTGCTCAAGCAACAAATTAATAGAATATTCTTCTCTGTCATTTTTCTTTTCTTCCACCATGGAGGGTCTTTTGGGCGTACGAGAGTGATTTTACTCAAGAGAGACAAGATCGAGACCCAAATTTATATACTCAGACCTCGTTGGGGACATGCACTGAAAAACAATCAAGAGAAGCATGTTCTCATGCCACTGATCTGGATTATTTTCGACACGAAATGAGAGCGGAGATATAATAAAGAAATACACAGAGATATCGTGGATATCCAATAATATAACAGAAATGTATCAGAGATGTAACCATAAACACAGAGATACAGTGATACACAATTTTATATTAATGAGCGAAAATGTACAAAGACTGTAAAAATATAGAGTGAAAGACTCACTAGAATGGTGGCATCTTATCTCTGAGAAGAGATGTGATGGCTACTCGAATTCGCAAGAAGATCATTTACAATGAGGCTCCAAAGGTATTTTTTTCATAAATAAAGTCCAAACCCTAACCCCGGAAGATGAAAATCCAACAGTTTTGTGGACCCTGTTTTGGGTAGTTTGGTGTATCAACTTCCTGGGGGCGTAACTTTGGCATACGATCTCCGTTTGGGGTGCGCGATAACATGTTGGAAAGGTATCATCGAGGAGATTCATTTAGGGGGCTCAATTAGAGTCTTCTAATTTCAATGAGAACCTCGATCCTGAAAAACCTTCATTTAGGTCCTCAAAATGGCCCCATAAGTTAAAAACTGCTAAAAATAGTAAATTACCAAAATTGTCAGAAAACTATTTTGAGCTAGTTGGAAAAGGTAGGTGTCCACCGATACCCACCTGGATAAAAATTTGTATAATCCAACAACTTCATATTTGATGTCATCGGTGTAGCCATCGATTTATAGTCCAACATCCCAAACCTCTTCAGGATCTACACAACATATTTTCCCTAATTTAGGAATATCTCATTCTTCCTCTACCATACATATAGACCCAAAAAGTAGTGAATCAAACCTAGGTCTTTCATTTCAAACTCTGCAACGATTTTTCTCTTACACTCAATGATGAGCTTCTCCACTCCTGTCAAGAACAAGTCATCCACATATAGTAGTAATATCACTGGTCCATCATCCTTAACCTTGAAGTAAAGGTTAGGATCTGCATTGCTCTTGGTAAATCCCAAGCTCATTGGAAAACCATCAATCTGACCAAACCATGCTCTTAGTGCTTGATTCAATCCATATAATTCCTTCTTTAACCTGCACACATGTGTCTCCCTGTCATGTGTCTTGAATCCTTATGGTTGTTCCACGTAAACCACTTCCTCTATTACCCCATTCAAAAAATTCGTCTTCATGTCCATCTGATGAAACTTCCATTTCATCATAGTAGATATTGAAAGAAAAACCCTTATTGAAGTATATCTTGCCATAAATATGTGCACCCTACTCTTGATTTTGATCCAACTTTTCCCGGGCTCCATTTGCACACCCCTGTCTTTCATCAATTTTTTCACCTTTGCAACATCTTCCCACCTTCCAGAAACAATGTGGATGGTTGATAGAATCCCATATGTTGTAGGGTCTTTTGGTTCCATTTCTAGAATATTTTCTTCTACACGTTTTCCCATCTCCATATTTCCATGAACTCTACAGGCCGCAAGCAAGGTCTACCACACCATTGAGACATATTCAAGTGACATTTCCTTGATTAAGTTCTTTGCCTCATCCAGGCATCTAGCACGACCAAGAAGGTCCACCATGAAGGCATAATGTTCCACTCTTGAAAAGATGCCATAATCTTGACTCATAGAGTGAAAGTACACATGTCCTTTGTTCACTAGGCCCTATTCGTTGCGTGCAGATAAAATACCAATAAATGTAATGTGGTTTGGTTTCATCCCCGTTGATTGCATTTCTTCAAACAATATAAGGGCTTCCTTTCCATGGCCATGTTGAGTGCATGTTGCAATCATCACAATCCACAATACAACTTCTCGCTGAATAGTTTCATCAAACACCTCACATGCACTTTCCATATCCCCATACTTGCCATACATGTCAACCAAAGCGCTTCCCACAAAGACATCACAGTGAACTCTTGTTTTAATGATATAAACATGAATCTCTCTACCATGTTACATAGTTGTTAGAGTGGCACATGCTTTAAGAACACTGGTAAATGTGAACTAGTTTGTCTTCATGCCTTGCAACTCCATGTGATTAAAACACTTCAAGGCCTCCTCAAGGTACCCATTATGAGCATATCCAAATATCATAACATTCCATGAAACCATGTCTTGAGTAGGCATTATGTCAAACACCTTTCGGGCATTAACCACATTTCGGTGTCTTGCATGCAAGGTAATAAGCACGTTTCCCATGGCCATATTTTCCATGAACCCTTCATTGGACAATCAATAGTTGAATGATGGTCATCACCACAAATTCTACACAAAACATCACTTTTGAAACCTATACTTCTTGAATGGAAAGCATATTTCCTATGGCCTCATTCCCCACAAAGCCTGCAGAATTCATCATCCTGTATCGTCCGATTCAATGCCGCAATTTCTCTCAACTGCGCCCACTTGTGCTCGTTCAAACCCTCGTCCACATGCATAAGCAACTTCTCCACCATGCAACAACTTTATTCCAAAGCATCATGCGTCTCTGCCTCAACCAAAACATGCAAGTCCTCATTCTCGGATGGATGAGGTTTAATATCACATTTATGTTGTAATATACCTTCCTTAACAAAACCCTTACCTCTTATAACAATCTTTGCACCAGTCTCCTTCTCCATTCTTATTTGGGTGTTGCCTCGGGGACCAATAATAAGGCCGATGAAATTATACCCTGGGAAATCCTTCACATGAATGAACAGTTTCTTATAAAGCTTCGACAAGCGATAATTTGTCGGAGGCTTAAATGTCGAGTTTTGCTTGATAAGTTGAGAAACGATCTCGTGCCTCTCTTTGGTAAGCTTTTCATGGGATCTGTATTCCCTTGTATTGATTATGATCCCATCATTATCATAGATGGGCTCTAGAGACGATGACCGAGCACCCTCCGACAGGTCGTCGAAATGCATCTTGGCCTGTAATAACCTATGGATATACATTAACCGTGCATTCAAAGACTGATACCATATTGATTATAGGTTTTAGTTTCCCTTCCATTTACCTGGGCCCTCTTGTGAGGTAGTGAGGCCCACTACCGCTCTGATACCATGTTGGTTTTTCATAAGAGATGATATTGTATATGAATATTATTATTTAATATGCAAAAGGATCACAATTGAAAGATAGATAAACCCTCAAGGGGGAGAAAACCTTGAATAGCCTCTTAAATAAAGGCATACTACTCTCTTGTACATATGATCAATGATTGATCAAAATGACTCGATATAACCTCTATTTATACTCTAAAAGACCCTTTCACAATTACATTTAGGAATAACCTGTACAATTACACTTAGGAAGACCTAAAAGACATGACTTATCAATAAACCCTTTCACAATTACATTTAGGAATAACCAGTACAATTACACTTAGAAATAACTTCCGAAATTACATAAAATCTTGTAAGTAAAAAATGAAAGAATGGATGGGACTGAAAAGTTTTCGTTTAGTTGAATTAAACTTCATTTATTTTCATCCATGGATTTCTAAGGACAATTTAACAATAGCACATCTTAACCATTATACGATAAAAATGAATGAAAAGATTAAATAAACTTGAAAAATACCATTATCTAATGCCTCTCGGCCTGAATATTATTAAGATCACACTAGAAAATCGATAGCTAAAACAAAACTGCAAGCTGCATAATCTATAGTCGCCCTTGTTATGTAATTCGCATCGGCCTCTGGCCTCTGTTGAATGGCTTCAGGTTTTGGCACTGATGTTCACTTCTACTGGTTTTACTTTCTTGTATGTGTATTTTCGTGCGGCATATACGTAAACGCACAGATTCAGAGCCTCAAGAACTGCCAAAAGCCAGTAGAAATAATCCCAATGAAGTCCCTTGGGATTGGTAGTAAACCAGCTCTCATGTCCTCCATTTTCGGTAACTTTCTCAACAATGGTGATGAGCAGAGTACTGAGAAAGCTCCCAACTCCAACAACGCTGAGATAGAAAGCGATTCCCAAGCTTCTCATGCCGTCTGGGCCTTGATCATAGAAAAATTCCTGCAACCCTACCAGTGTAAATACATCTGCTATCCCAAGCAAAGCAAACTGAGGAACTAACCAGAAGACACTTATAGGTAGTCTTACAGGAGCCCCCACTGATCCATGGTATCTCTTTGCCATATCCACCCTCCTTGTTTCCACCAGAGCTGCACTGCCCATGCAGAGAATAGATATGAACATGCCCATTCCAATTCTTTGGAGAAGAGTTATCCCGCGTTCATGGCCTGTGATTTTTTTGGCCACGGGAACAAGAATCCGGTCGTAGATTGCCACGAAAATGATCATAGAACCAGCCGAAAAAGTTAGCAGAGAAGCTGGTGGGATTTCGAAATGGGATCCCATTCTTCTGTCCATGCTGACGCCTTGCTTGATGAAGAATGTCGTTCCCTGGGAAATACACGTCCCATAGATGAGGCAACATAACCAGATGGGCACCATTCTCAGTATCAGCTTTGTTTCTTCTACTTGGGTTACTGTGCAAACTTTCCACGGACTTGGCTCCTGTGCTCTCATGCTTCTTCTTCCTGAAATATCATCGGCATTATCATCGGCTTCTACTGCTATGGCTGCTTTGTCCAAACACCTGATAGCATATGAACCACAACAAATATTAGCAAAACTTTTATGTCAGTGCAGTGGTCAGTGGGCAAAAGCTATTCACTATCCAGATGAATTAGGGTAGAATTAGGGTTCTTTTCAGATGAAATTTAAGCTATCTTCTTTTCATTTAGTATTTATTGAAGCTTTTCTCTTCAATTATAACTTATGCTTTTTGTCATGAAGATGGTGGGACCGTCCACAATTCATCAATAACACTATGATTTTTCCAAACATTACTGAAAACCCTCATCACAAAAATCTCATTAATAAATTATAATTTATGCTTTTTTTTATAAAGATGGTTCCATCCACAATCCATCAATAACAATATAATTTTTTTAAACATTACTGAAACCCTCACCACAAAAATCTCTTTGATATTATAAATCATAATATATATTTAATATTTTAATAATCATATTTTTTCACTTAATTGAAATTTAATAAAGCAATTTTAACTATTCTAATAAATCTAATGTATGTTAATAAGATTGAAAAAAAAAAAACTACAATTATTTATGAATGAGATTGATTGAGAAATATCGAAAACTACAAAGACATTATGGACTGGTATTTTCTATCATTCATTCATCTATATATATGATAAAATATTATATATATACATATATTTCATATATCATATAGATAAATGATAAAATATTATATATATTTCATTTATAGTAAAAATTATATACATTGTATATAGACATCTTAACATAAAAAAAAGGGACTATAAAAATGTAAAATTAAATTAATTTTGTTTTTTATTTATTATCAACTTTAATTCCACCAGCCATTCACGTAATTTACAAATGACATTCTCACGTGAAAATGAGACTCCAAATTAAGCTTTCCATGTAAAAGTGTCTTTTCATCGATTCAATCAAGGATGAGGTACAAATTGGATGGCACTTTTCTTTAAAGTTATAAAAAATCAAGAGATACCATGTTTATGTAAAAGAATCTATATTATTTAAAAAAATAAATTAAAATATTTTTTATATTTAGTAAATAATATTTAAAATAAATAGAATTTTGAATTTAATTTGTTTTATTGAACTAAATTAATTTATTTATATAGAATTTGATTTAAGTGATTAAGTATAAGTAGAGGTAGATTTTTCAGTTTTATTTAGGTAAATAAGGGGAATAAACCAACTTAGCTTTTGCTTTCTTGTGAGTCAAACTAATCTATCAATTATAAGAGGTTTAATAGTTAAG
>ML847548.1:16027-30011 GCA_009831015.1 Picea engelmannii | reverse complement strand
CAAGGTGTGTCCAAGGTGAAAGATAGTCAAGTTGCAGAATTTAAGAAGGGACTTCGAAAATCTGAAGATGAAGGATAATGAAAGTGTTGATACTTTCATGACTCAAGTGATGAGTGTTGTGAACCAACTCAGGAAGTATGGAGATGATGTTGAGAATAAGAGAGTTATTGAGAAAGTGCTGAGAAGTTTACCCAAGAAGTTTGACCCTGTAGTTATACCCATAGAGGAATTTAAAGATTTAAGTCAAATGCAAATTGATGAATTAACTGGTTCTCTTGTTGCTAATGAATCTAGGATATCTAGATATGAAGAAGGATCAATGGAGCATGCTTTCAAATTCCAACTGCATGTTACCAGAGGTAGAGGCAGAGGAAGGTTTTATAATCGTGGAAGAGGAGGTCAATTTTTTGGTCGAAGGGACAACAAAACTGAATCAGAGTCCGAGGAGAAGTCCCAGCATAATCCTCCTAATTTAAGAGGGAGCAACAACAAACCCTGGCAGCAAGAAAATCAGAGGTATGATAAATCTAAAGTTCAATTTTATTATTGTAAGAAGTTTGGGCATTTTGCTAACAAATGTTGGAAGAAGCAGGCATATGCTAGAAAGCAGTCTGCACATATCACAAATGAGTTTGAGGATGATCAAAATCTTGTGTTATTGACTTGTAGTGTCACTCAGGAAAGTGCTAATGATATTTGGTTTTTGGATAGTGGTTGCAGTAACCACATGACTGGTAATAAGGATTTATTTTCTTCTATTGATACTAGTATTTAGTCTGAAGTAAAACTGGGAAATGACTGTAAGGTTACAGTTAATGGTAAAGGTGTAGTTCTAGTTTACACTAAGAATAATCAGAGAAGAAATATTGATGATGTTTATTACATGCCTAGTTTAAAATTCAATCTTATTAGTGTTGGACAACTGTTGGAGAAGAAGTACAAAGTGTTCTTCAAGAACAAGGTATGTACAATCTATGATAAATTACCCAACAAAAAGTTGATTGCAAGAGTAGAGATGACCAAGAATAGAATGTTTCCACTTGTTATGAGAAATGATTTGAGTGGTTCTTTGAATGCTTACAAAGCTGGAAGTTTAGATGAATCTTGCTTATGGCATTTGAGATATGGTCATTTACATTTTGGTGACTTAGATCTATTATAGGAGAAGCAGATGGTAAAGGGGTTGCCCTGTATCCAACAACCTGCAAGCTCTTGTGAGAGCTGTATACTTGGGAAGCATCACAAAGAGAAATTTGTTTCAGGTGTTTCCTACAGAGAAAAAGTTCCATTGGAAATTGTCCACATGGATTTGTGTGGACCTATGCAAACACCTTCTTTGAATGGTAGTGTTTATTTTATGACTTTTATTGATGATTTCAGTAGGAAGACTTGGTTGTATTTGTTGAAGCATAAATCTGAATCCTTTGAAGTTTTCAAGAGGTTTAAGTCTATGGTTGAGAATGAGAGTGGTCGAACCATTAAGATCCCGAGGTCTGACAGAGGAGGTGAGTATCAAATGAATGAATTCATTGAATTTTGTGATTTTCATGGAATTAAAAGGCAATTTACTGCTCGATATACTCCACAGTCGAATGGAGTGGTTGAAAGGAAGAATAAGACCATTATGAATATGGCTCGAAACACGTTGAAAGAGAAGCATCTTTCAAATGAATATTGGGGAGATGCGGTGGTTTTCTCTATCTATATCTTGAATAGAAGTCCGACCAAGACCGTAAGGAATCGTGTACCTCAGGAAGCCTGGGACGGTAAGCCTTGTAATGTTTCTTATTTTAGAATTTTTGGATGTGTAGCATATGCACATGTCCCTGAAGAAATGAGGAGGAAGTTGGATGACATAAGCGAGAGATGTATTTTTGTTGGATACAGTGAAAAGTCTAGGGAATATAGACTCTACAATCCCATCACCAAGAAGTATGTAATCAACAGAGATGTTCAATTTAAAGAAAAGGAAGACTGGGATGGAAGTATTGATAAATCTGTTTTAGAGGGAGTTGTGTTACCCCGTGAAGATGATGATGGAGCTGAGCAAGCTAAAGGAGGTGGACAGTTGGTTCCACATGCACATACACCTGCAGCAAGAAGTGATACAAGGGAAGCACCAGATTTCAGCTCATCTCAATTTAGAATGCCAAGAACTCATGAGCGTGGTGAGCCATCTGGACATGGTGGACATCAAACAGATTCACAGGTAAGTAGTGAATTGAATCCTACTTTAGCTTCATTGAAAAATAGATTTAAAGGTCAGAAGACTAGAAGCTTAAGAGAATTGTATGATTAGAATGAAGAAGTAGATCAGATTTCAAATTTTGCATTAATGGAATGTGATCCTGTAAGTTTTAATGAAGCTGCTAAAGAGGATGTCTGGATAAAAGCAATGGATGAGAAGATTGATTCCATTGAAAGAAATGACACTTGGGATCTTGTCGATTTACTTGAATGTAAAAAAAGCATTGGTGTTAAGTGGGTTTATAAGACTAAGCTGAATGCAGAAGGTGAAGTTGAAAAGTACAAGGCAAGACTTGTAGCTCAGGGGTTTAGTCAACAACCCGATATTGATTACAATGAAACATTTTCTCTTGTAGCAAGAATTGACACAATGAGGATGGTCTTAGCAATTGCAGCTTAGAATAAATAAATCATGCATCAAATGGACGTTAAGTCTGCATTCTTGAATGGATGTTTGGAAGAAGAGGTTTATGTAAGACAACCTCCGGGTTATGCGATTGATAAGCACAGAGATAAAGTTTACAAGTTAAGGAAAGATTTATATGGATTGAAGCAGGCATCCATAGTTTGGTATAGCAGGATTGATGAGTACCTGATTAGTGTTGGATTCAGCAGAAGTCCAAGTGAACCAACCCTGTATACAAAGATAAAATAGGAAGGTAAAATTTTGATTGTCTGTCTGTATGTTGATGACTTGATTTTTACTGGAGATCTATCTGTAGATGATTTTAAAAATGCCATGAAAACAGAGTTTGAGATGACTGATTTAGGATTGATGAAATATTTCCTTGGAATTGAAGTGGATCAATCTGATGATGGCATTTTCATTTTTCAAACTAAATATGCAAATGAAGTATTGAAAAGGTTTAGAATGTTGAATTGTAAACCAGCTGCAACACCAATGGAAATTGGTACTAAACTTAGAAAATATGATGAGGGATCATATGTTGATCCAACTCTGTATAAGAAGTTGGTTGGAAGCCTTATGCATTTAACAACAATGAGACCTGATATTATGTTTGTTGTAAGTTTAATTTCCAGATTGATGGAGACTCCGAAGAGTACTCATTGGCAAACATGAAAGAGGATCCCGAGATACATTGTTGGAGCAACTGATTTTGGTATCCGATACACATCAAACTTGAACTTTGAGCTGATCGAATATAATGATAGTGATTTTGCAGGTTCTATTGATGATAGGAAGAGCACATCTGGTTATGTGTTCAGTCTTGGATTTGGAGCAGTGGCATGGGTATCAAAGAAACAACCCATAGTGACATTATCTTCCACTGAGGCAGAGTATGTTGCAACAACAACAGTTGCATGCCAAGTTGTATGGATGAGAAGAATCTTGAATGAATTATTGCATGAGCAGAATGGTGCAACTCAGATTGTCTGTGATAATAAATCTTCCATTGCACTATCAAAGAATCATGTTTTTCACAAGCAGAGTAAGCACATTGATATGAGGTATCATTTCATTCAAGAGATGGTAAATGGTAAAGAAATTTTTGTTCAATTCTGTAGGTCTGAAGAACAATTTGCAGACATATTTACAAAGCCTTTGGGAAATGAATTGTTTAAAATTCATAGAGATAATATTGGGGTCTGTAAGCTGTAATGCTTTGTTAACAACAATCTTGTATTGTATATTTTTGGTTGTCATTTTTTTTTGAAATGATTAAGAGGGAGTATGTTGGATAGTAATCATTTCACCACCTTAATAACGACGGATCGATGGTCGTCTTTACCCTTCAAGACTCGAGGATTTAGCACCGATTTACTAATTTGTTTTAAATTGCTCAAGCAGTGGCTGCCTTAACCTTTGCAGGCCATGAGACACCATCATGGCCTCAATTAAATATTTTCTAAGATCGAAGGGGCAATTTTTGAATTAGGGAGTTAATGTTAGTTTTTGTATAAATACCAAAACAGATTGTAATTTTTGGTGCAGGTGATCTTAATAAAAAAGAACATTGAACCCAAGTCGATATTTTATTCGACATTTGGAGTTTACTTGTTAAAAAGTGCGTGGATTTATTTAGTCTCAAAACCCCGAACCCGAAGTGGTGGGCCGTAAGCCTATTCACATTTCACGATTCGACAATTGTAATTTTGTTTTGTTTTTTGCGTTGGGTGTTTGTAAATGCCGAACCCCGAATTCTAATAAGCCTCATTTCGCATTTTGGGAATAATTGTTTTATTTCATTTTTGTATCAGGTGTTTGTAAACGTCGATACCTGAACTCCCATAAACTTATGTTTTTACATAGAAACCACCTAAATTTTGGATCACTGAAGAGAAGCGACAAGTGCGCATGATTCAAGATCCTCGTAAAAGCATATGGTACATATGAATGGATTATCCTATGTGTTGGTATATTATATCTATACACACACACACACACACACACACACACACACACAATAGGAGACATCCTGCCATGCCAAGTTTAGAGAGACAACATGTCTTCAAGGAGGCAACAAGTGTGAAAATTAATCCAACAATTGTTTTTCCTTCTGATTACGTGAGTATTTAATAGTAAACCCGGTTTAATGTGTGATCAAATCACAAGTTTTTATAGTTGTTGTCTTCCATTTTCTGAAATGGACAATTTTAAACTAAGCGACTCTAAAAAATTGGAAGGTACATCCAATCATTCCTCTTGGAAATATTTTATGGTGCTCATCCTGAATGAATGTGATGTCTTATCCATAGGTGATGGGAAGGAACCAAAACCGACAGATCCTAATTATCAAACCAAGTGGAGTAAGAGGGATATAAAGGATCAAATGATTATCTCAATTAATTTGAGATCATCTTTGGTTGTACATGAGAGAGACTGAAAAATGGCCAAAGAATTTTGGGACAAGTTGAAATCCATGTTTGATTCTTCGAGCATGTTGCAGAGGATGTTCCTCATAAGCAAGTTGAACACGTGTAGGATGGACGAAGGAGAGAGTGTCTCTTCATATCTTGATAATATCAAAGAGATCTGAGGTCAACTACATGATGCAGGTGACACAATATCAAATGAAGAAATGGTAGGTAATGCTTTAAATGGTTTCTCTAATGATTATGCATTTTTTGTGAGCAATGTTGCACGTAGAGAAAAAATGCCCTCATTTGAGAAGTTGTATGACATTTTCCTATCTGGGGAGATGCCCAAGAAAGTGAAGAATAAAAACTATTCATAAGATGTTTCCTTGTGGATGAAGACAAAGAAATTTGGAAAGAAGTGGCAAAAAAAGAAAGGAGGAAATACCCCTTAACATCCATTCAATGGGGGTGAGTATTCTTCATTGTAATATTCCAGATATAAAAAGTATGCAGAACATAAATAAATAGCTAGAAATGGCAGATGAACAACAATATAACCAAAACAACACCACGATAATACCAAAATGATAACAAAATAACACCAGAAATAACACTTTGATTACCAAGAGAAATGTTCACTTGCCTCTTCGAGGGGGAAACCTCTAGCATAGAAGAGCTCTATTACAATAATATCCAAGAAAAAATTTCTCATACCCTCAACTCTTATTTATACTAAATATGTCTATCAAAAGAACCATCTAGAGGAAGATCCTTCTAGAAGTGGAGGCTTCTATTAGGTCTTCTTACATTGGACTTATTCTTCCTTATTGCTAGGCCTTATTAATATTGACCTTTATTACATGGAAATATATTATTCCACCTACGTGAGGGGTTAGGTCCCTAAAATGTCCTCCCCCTTAAAAAAAACCTTGTCCTCAAGGATTGAGATGGGGAAATTGCTGCAGAATGGTAGCTGGTTCCCAAGTGGCATCTGCTGGAGTTGTATCTTTCCAATGGACTAACACTTCCTTGATGGTTTGTTGACGTAGTCGACACTCACGTTGGTCCAAAAATGCTTGTGGTTGTAGCCAAATGGAGTCTTCTTCGTCCAACTCAGGAAGGTTGGTTTGAGTTTGGGACTTAGTTCCAATCACCTTCTTTAAGAAAGAAACATGAAAAACATGATGGAGCTTAGAATAACTGGGCAAAGCTAACTGATAGGCCACCTGTCCCACATGCTTGAGAACGGTATAAGGACCATAAAATTTGGGCGCCAGTTTCTAAAAATGGCCAGCCTTGAGGGAAGTTTGCTTGTAAGGTTGCAGTTAAATAAACACTTGATTCCCTTCTACAAATTGACGTTCAGAGCGACCTTGATCTACTTGTTGTTTCATGCGATTCTGGGCCATGAAAAAATTCTCTTTGAGGGTACAGAGGATATCTTCTCAAACTGTAAGCGTTTGGTCAACCGCCTGGACCTTCGATACACCTGGAAAATATGATAGGACTGAAGGTGGATTTTGTCCATATACCGCTTCAAAAGGAGTCATGCACGTAGCTGTATGGTATGACGTGTTGTACCACCATTCAACTAGTGGTAACCATTGAGTCCACTGATTCTGCCTTTCCGATGAAAAACACCTCAAATATGTTTCCAAACATTTGTTGACAACCTCAGTTTGACCATCAGTCTGGGGATGATAAGCTGTGCTGAGATGCAATTGGGTGCCTTGTAGCTTGAACAATTCTTACCAAAAATTGCTGGTGAAAGTTGGGTTGCAATCATAAACAATAGAATGTGACATGCCATGAAGCTTGAAGACCTGATCCATGAAAAGTTGAGCCACAATAGATACTATAAATGGGTGTTGAAGAGCACAAAAATGAGCATACTTGGAAAGACGACCAACTAGCACCATGATGACTGGTTTACTGCCTGATTTAGGTAATCCGACAATAAAATCCATAGAGATATCCCACCAAATATCATGTGGAATCGAAAGCAGTTGTAGTGTGCCAAGAGATTTGATAGTTTCACCCTTGTTGCGTTGGCGCACATCACATTCAACCACAAAATTAAGAATTTCCTGTTCCATACCCTCACAGAAAAAAAAATGTTTGACCCGGTCATAGGTTTTGTTAAACCCGAAGTGCCCAGTTGTGGGTGTAGCATGAAGCTTAGAAAGAACTGTGGATTTAATTTTTGATTGCTTATTTAAATACAAACGACTTTTGTATCAAAGCTCATCATTGAGTCAAGAGTACCCTAGGGAAACTGGATAATTGGACTACAATTGTTGTATCAGATGCAAATTTTTTGGATCGTTTAGCCATTCTTGGAAAACAACTTGGAGCCAATCTGGTACAATGAAAGAGAGAGAAAAAAGAGACCCTTCATCTTCATATTTTCTGGAAAGTGCATCAACAAACACATTGTCTTTGAATTTTTTGTAAATTATCTCATAAACATATCCAAAGATTTTAGTCACCCATTTTTGTTGCTCAGGGGAGGAAAGGCGTTGTTCCAGAAAATACTGGAGTCTTTGATGATCTGTCTTAATCTAGAATCATTTACTCAATAGATAAGGTCGCTAAAGATCCACGACATGCAGAATAACAAACATTTCCTTTTCATAGATTGATTTTCCCAAATTTCTCTCGAACAATTGTTTGTTGGTAAAGGCCAAAGGCCAACCCTCTTGCATAAGGACAATGTCAATTCCTTTCTCGAAAGCATCACATTCCACGATAAAGGTCTTTGTGAAATTAGGAAGGGCCAGGACTAGAGTGGTGCACATGGCCATCTTCAAGGTTTGAAAATACTGAGAAGCTACTGGAGTCCAAGTGAAAGAATTATTTTTAAGGAGTGCAGTGAGAGGTGCCACAATCTTTCCATAATTCTTAACAAACTTGCGATAATAACTTGTTAAACCCATAAATCCCTGCAAGCTTTTGAGAGTCTTTGGATGAGGCCAATCTTGCATAGCTTCAATCTTTTTAGGATCCACCCTGGCGCCTTCCTTGCCAAGAAGATGAACCAAGTACTCTACTTCCGAGGTGCCAAAAGCACATTTAGATTGTTTGAGGAAAATTTGGTGTTGAGAGAGTAGATGGAGAACTCGATCCACATGAGCAATATGGTTTATCCAGGTTTTGTTGTAGAGGAGGATATCATCAAAGAAAAATAACAAAAAATGATGGAGAAAAGGATGGAAGACATGATTCATGAGGCTTTGGAAAGTGGATGGAGCATTAAACAAGCCAAAGGGCGTGACCAAAAACTCATAGTGGCCCTCATGAGTTCTAAAGGTAGTCTTAGGAATTCTTTCCTCTTTCATATGGATCTGGTGGTAGCCTGAACGAAGATCAAGTTTAGTAAAGAATTGAGAGCCACTCAATTCATCCAAGAGGTCATCAATGGAAAGAATGGGAAATTTGTCTTTAATGGTGAGTTTGTTGAGGGTGCAAAAGTCAGGAAACATGCGACAATAACATTCTTTATTAAGGACCATGACCACAGGAGAAGAGTATGGGTTCATACTAGGGTGGATAACACAAGCGTTGAGCAATTCTTGAACCATTTTCTCAATTTCATTTTTTGGGGAAAATGGATGACGATAGGGATGGATATTGGGAGGAAGGATTCCTATGACAAGGGGAATGGAATGATCATGAACACCACGGGAAGGAGGGAGTCCTTGGGGAGTGGAAAAAACCATTTGATGTTTAGAGAGGATGGATTGGAGGTTCTGCAACACAGAGGGTGTCTTAGTGGCTTGGATGGCATGGAGTTGGAAAATAATGCCAAAATGAACTTTTTTGAGCATCTTTTCCATGCGATGGGAAATAATGATCTCTGGGGAACCAATGGTGATGTCTTGGAATTTATATTGTTGGCCCTCCTAGTTGAATTTCATGGTTAATTCCTTAAAATCCATGAGAATGGGACCCAACGTCCTTATCCATTCCGCACCCAACACAATGTCACAACCACCTATGTCGATAGAAAACATATGAGATTTCAGATGGTAGTCACCAATTTGGAGACGAACATTTTCGCAAAGCCCTCCACATTTCATGGACCCACCATTGGCAACCATGATTTGGAAATGATTGACTGCACGAATATGGAAATTAGTTTCTTGGGCAATGCGACGATGAATAAAATTATGGGTGCTTCCACTATCAACAAGAATGATGACCTTCCTATGCTTGATGTAGCCAATTATCTTGACGGTTTGGGGAGCAGAGAAGCTAGTGAGAGCATTTAGGGAAATGACCAGTTCTACTTCAGGAGGGTCTAAGGGAGGGGTTATGTCTATGGGTTCAAGTGACACAGACACAAGGGGATCCTCAACATCCTCTTCTGAACCATCCTTTGAGATGGCCATACAAATCTTTTGTTCCTTACACTTGTGTCCCAGAAAATATTTGTCATCACAATTATAACAAAGGTCTTTGAGTTGGTGTTTAGCCATTTCGACCCTGGTCAATTTCTGGATCTTAAGTGGAGTAGAAGGAGGAGTGGGAGTTACTGATTTAGTGCGAGGAATAAAGGAGGGTTTGCAGTTTTGAGAAGAGACAACCTGTTGTGATTCCTTAGCTCTTTTAGTAGCGTCCACCCAAATTTGAGGCCGATCCATAGAGATCCCTTCTTCACAAATGATGAAAAAATTGTGAGGAAACCATTAGACCTTGTTCACTCCGATGTGGGTTCTGTGGGTGGAACGATGAGTACTCCTTCTATTTCTGGTTACTTGTACTTTGTTACCTTTATTGATGATGCTACTAGAAAGTGTTGGATTTATTTCATGAAACATAAAAGCAAGGTGTTTAATAAATTTTGTGAATTTAAATCCTTTGTATAAAATCAAATAGGTTGTAGCATCAATATATTAAGGAGTGACAACAGGGGAGAGTACAAATCTCATAAGTTTATTTCTTTTTGTTAGAGTTCAAGAGGTGTATTTATTGGGCATGGTGATGAGCATAAGGGATATACAATTTTATTCCCGGTGAAAATATAACCATACTTTGTAGGGATGTTATTTTTGATGAATTTGGTTATAAAATTACATCTAACACTCTTGGTATGGAAGTGGTTGTAGTGCAGCTAGTTGTGCCAAAAGCCAATGATAAAGCAGATGACAAGGAAAGTAAAGATATCATAAGCAATGACATAAAGCAGGATCAATCAGATGAAAGGAGACTTTTACTTGGCTTTCGGTCAAGCTACAACCAACTATTGTAAGAGTGTTAAGCATTTTTCTGTAAAGTGAAGTCCAATGTCGATTGGTAGATGGTATGTGCGTGTGTGGTTTCCAACTGGGTTGCAGATTACATCTCAACTTAGGTTTCTCCACTACCTCATGGATGCGGGGCCAGAAAGAAAGACTGCATGATGTCTTAACACAGTATTCCTGACGATTGCTTGATGAGGTTGCACTGCGGTTAAGATCCAATATGAGTCTTTGGTATGGGATATTTTGTAGTTTGTCTTAAGAACATTCGAATTCTATTCTTCGGATTTTGTTAATTATTGGGTAATAAAGTCAATGGGATAGAAGTCTCCTTACTATGTATCATCTGACCAGAGATGCATGTGGCATCACGTGCTTTCTAAGAGGATGTAACTTGAATGTTGATTGCAATTTTTTATAGCCATTCAAGCCATGCAGAGGTGTATCCTACTCCACATCCAATGATCAGGTCGGCAGAGGAGGAAGGCAATGAGAATGCGATTGTTCTGAAGTAGTTATAATTATCCAAAGTTTGTATCAGGATATTACAGGAAGGTGTATTCCCTACAGAGGTTCCTCCCCAAAGAACTGTGATTCCATGCCATGATAAGACCGGGGAATTGAGCTAACAAATGCCTTGCTTTCCACTAGATTTTGTTATGAGAATAAACATAATAAAGTCATAACCAATCTGCCTGATATATATATATATATATATATATATATATATATGATCCTTCTGTTGGAATATTTCTAGAGAGAAACACATATATATAACTCTAATGTGTATACATGATATTAATGTTGGAGGATACTTTGAAAAAATTATGTAGTTTTTCCAATGCAGACAAAGACTATCAAAGTTGAAGGCAACGACAGATGCCATCGGGACAGATGATGTAGGCATCGACAAGGTCGAATGAATCCACAACACTGCCTCCTATGCCTAACAAATAATTTCCGAATAGTGATAGAGGAAGGCGAGATTTTTTTTTGAAGACTAGGGTTTCCGAGCTTCTTTATGCGATGGAGCTTAAAAAAATAAAGTAGTGCCTAGTTTCTGCCTAGGAGGAGGAGCCCACAAATGAGCTCGAACAAAAAGGTGGACAAAGATGCAAAATATTCGAAGGTATATGTGAACTAAGTTATGTTTATGGACAAGTGATTCGTCTTAATCTTATCAAGAGGAGAAAAGTGGAAATTAATGTTTTTTAAGATAGGTGGCATAAAAGTCATTAATATTATTAATATTGTAGTGATTGGACCTTAATGATGTCTTGCTGTTAAATGGTAAAAATGTCATTACAAGTGTATGAAAAATGTTTTTTTTCAATCTTGTAGGGATTAAAAAGGGTTTTTGTTGATAAAATCAATGAAGAGAGTCATAGAGAATATTTTGAAAGTGCTAGGAATGGTAATGTGGAGTTTTTTTAAGTGTATGATAAATGGTCTTTTGCATTTTTGTAGGCATTATGTTAAGAACCTGAATAGATCTAAAAATATAATCACCACACATACTAGATACACAATAGATCCATAGAGCAAGATAGAAGAAACCACACTTTATTATTACCAAACCCTTGAGGTAGGGAAACACCATACAATGGATCCTATTATGGAAGAGATCCTCTCTTGTTCACTTGCCTCTTCGAGGGGGCATCCTCCTATGGAGCTACAACTCACAATACAATACTTCTCTTCATGTCTCATTACAGTGCTTGAACCCTTTTATATAGTGCTAGCATCACCTAAGAACATTCTAGAGGAGGAATCTTCTAGAAGTAGAACCTTCTAAGAAGTTCTTCTACATTTATTATATCTAACTACCCATTTATTATATTTAACTATCATAGTGGGCCTTATTTAATAATATAGTGGAACTAGTCCACCTTACATTGAATAACCTCCACTATTATCATTATGGGCCCTCCACCCGCCCCCACTACCTCTCTAGCTACCTAACATTCCATCCCCCTTATGAAATCGTTGTCCTCGACGCTTTATGTACAACCATATACCAGGGTCCCATGGATAGGTGTGGACCATAGTGCTGAAGTAGACTAGAGAAATAGGGTCCCATGGAGAAATGAAAACCATCATGTTGAAGTAGTCCAACATCGATTGTGAATTGGGGTCCCATGCCCAAGTGTTCATGTGAATTCTACACGAAATATATCTGAACTCAAGAACCAGCTGAAAATGATACTCCAAAGATCTACATTGATCATGGAGATCCAAATATGTAGATCCCTCCATATCCCCAAAATCATTTGAATAACATGCTAGTACTGAAGAATACTGAAAAATAGTGTGCATAAAAGACACTGGACTTCTCTCCATAATGTGCTCTATATGAGGTGAAGGAGAGTCATTAAATAGAAGATGGAAGTGGTTGTCATCCCAGAAATGACAACTATCCATATACCAATCATCACAATCATCCTCCAAAGCATACCAAGAATACACTTCTTGATGATATTCATTCATGATGCCTGCCATAAGAAATCTCTCCTACATATTATCCAATGAATCTTGAATACTACAAAAACTATCATTGAGGCCATCTACAAGGTCATGGAATCTGTCATGTAATGTGCCACACCATTGGGCTTTGACTGATTCAGTAATATGTAGAATTTCTTTGAGTGTTTGAGAAGAAATAACCATCTGAGCACCCTATGAAACCTGCAGTCCTGCCACCATCACGAAAAAACCCAAAAAATAGGACAATAAATTACTGCAGAAAATCGCGACGTTTTTTGGAAAAACCCTAAAAAACTGTTGAATTTAAAATGCTCATAACTTTACTTCCCATACTCCGTTTTGACTGATTGTTTTTTTGAAATTGGGTGAAATTGTGAGAGGAACTCAGATCTATAATTTTTTTGGGCAAATTTGGTTTCCAACTGCTACAGAAATAAAAACAAATCGTGTCGCTGTCCGCAGAAAACCCTGAAAAATTATAGATTTTAAAACTTCAATATCTTGACTTCCTGGACTCCGTTTCAGACGATTTATTTTTTCAGCTTGGGTTTTTTTATGAGAGGAACTCATATCTACAATCTGTTTCTACAAATTTTGTACGGAAATATACCAAAAATTTCTGGAATGTCGCGGCCCTCTTTTTTTTCTTCTCTGAAAAAATTTGCAAAAATAAAAAATATTTGCCCACAATGTCTTCCAAGGAAAGTTCTTTGATACCACTTGTTAAGAACCTGAATAGATATACAAATATAATCACCACAAATACTAAATACACAATAGATCCACAGAAGAAGATAAAAGAAACCACACTTTATTATTACCAAACCCTTGAGGTAGGGCAACACCATACAATGGATCCTATTATGGAATGGACCCTCTCCTGTTCACTCGCCTCTTCGATGGGGCATCCTCCTATGGAGCTACAACTCACATTACAATACTTCTCTTCATGTCCCATTACATTGCTTGAACCCCTTTATATAGTGCTACCATCAGCTAAGAACATTCTAGAGGAGGAATCTTCTAGAAGTAGAACCTTCTAATAAGTCCTCTTACATTTATTATATCTAACTACCCATTTATTATATATAACTATTATAGTGGGCCTTATTTAATAATATAGTGGACCTAGTCCACCTTACATTGAATGAACTCCACTATTATCATTATGGGCCCTACGACCCCCCCCCCCC
>WSFP011354042.1:0-34591 GCA_009831015.1 Picea engelmannii | reverse complement strand
TTGGGGGGCATTCTGTTACACATGATTTTGGTCACTCTGGTGATGTCTCTACAAGTGATGACTTCAGGCTCCCACAAGGACTTTTTGCCTGAGAAAAGTGACTATTGTCTTCTTCCAAAAAGTACATTTTTAAGATGAGTTTGTAGGCTGTCTATATTACAGGATGCAAAAATCCTTCATTCTCACAGGCAACCCAAACTTAGGGTGTGAACTGTTCGCAGTCTTCTCTATAGGTAGGGGGTGAACCTGTTTCAAATCTTGGAAAGGAGAAGAGGTCACGAAGGTTCTAGAAGGGAATCTTCTAGAAAATGAGTTGGCATTCGCATAGTTGGCATCCTACTGACTTCTCAGATTTAGTGGGATCATTCTCATCCATTTAACCACCTCTCCTTCTCCTATATATTGAAATGTTTCTGATGGAAAAGGTTAAACAAGATTGAATGAAGAATTGGTGAAAGAATTGTGTGAAGAAGCCTGTTTGGACAAAAGCTTGAAGACTCTATTTGATCTATCAAGTTGTATTGGATCTTCTTCATGCAAATGTAGAGCAAGTGTGTGTGTTGGAACCAAGGGTCACTGAAAGGAAGCTTGTGACATCAAGGCGATTAGGTTGTATCTTCTACTTTTATTTAATATAATACAACGGCATGTCCTTTTCCCATAAAATCACTCTTATTTTATTGCGTAACTCCTTGATCATATGCATAGGTTGACAATGAATATACTTTGCTATCTTCACTTTGGTTGGTTTGTGTTGTCTTGGACTTGATTTCATAAGAGCACCGGAGTGAAGCGAGAACAAAAGATACCTAAGGAAGTGATATAAAGGTATGTCACTCATTCCTTATTATTAGTAGATTCAATGACTGCAACTTAGGGAAAGAGTCATGTCCAGTCCTATTTTGTTCTAGATCCAGGTGGATCTAGGGAGATATGTTAGTGTCTGCATCTACCGATTTATATGATAACACTCTGTTAAGTATTGTGATCAAATATTTTTGTCCCAGCTAGGTTGTAGACACTTGAGTCCTACAACCCCCCTGCCTCTACCTCGGGTGAGACTTCATCTGCTTCGCAGGTGTTGCCAAAAGGGTCAATAGTTAGGGTTTTGTTGGTGCATTGTTGAAGCGTTGAACCCTGGGTCTGCCCCTGTGCCAACAACCATACAACATTGGGTGGCTTCATCAGGGATGAGATCTTTGTGTCAGCCAGCAGTTCCACCTATCCTATGGCATCCATCCCTTCAAGGATGAGGTAGTGTTTGATTTTCCCCCTCTTGATGTTTTTTATGTTGTTTTGGGCCAACCATATATGTGGAAACACCATGTTTTCTATGATTCGAGACCCCGTAGTGTCATCATTACTCTGATAGGTTAGCTTTATAGGGTACCATAGGTAGTTTTGACTACTGCTCCACCAAAACAGTGTCGCAAGGTAATCTCTCATACTGCAAAATTCATCCTCTTCAGTCTTTTCAAAGGATGAAAAAAAGACCACTACAACCACTACAGCCTCAACACCTTATATACAAAAAAAACAGAGTGTCAAAGAGAAGGAAGATATTTTTTCTTCACCACCAATGGGGCCTACATAATGCCCCATCAAACCCAAAGACCATAGGTGGGTGGAACAGATTCAACCCTGCCAGCAACAGGTTTGTGACAGTCTTCCACTGACCAAGCATCACAACTTCTCCAACAAGGCACGCATCTCACCAAGATTCAAATTCAGAAAACACTTTCCCTTCTTCCCTGGGCACTCAACACAATGGAGACCATTTCTTCCTAAGGGGGTAATATTGATCTAGGTGGATATTGGTGGCCACCTACTTATTCCAACTGGCTCCTCTTGTCATTTTTTTAGTTCAACATGTTCTTCTGTACTTTTTTATAATTGTGGGTTCTACACTTATGGGGATTTATGAATCCCCACACATATTCCAAGTGGATTTTGGTGGCCTCCCACCTAATCCAACTAGCTTATTTTGTATTTTCTCGTGTCAGCACATCTTTTTGTACATCTAGAGCCATTTTGGGGCCCTAAACAATGTTTCTTTTTTTTTGTGTGCCATAGTAAAACTATAGACAAAGTTAGATTTTGACATCATAATGCGTAGTTATCAAAAATACCTTTCCAATGGGCTATCATGCGCCTAAAACGAATATCTTATGCAAAAGTTACGACCCCAGGAAGTTCATGTACTAACTTACCCAAAAAGGGCCCACGTGACTTTTGGTGTTTCATCTCCTAGGGTTAGGTTTTTGGATGTCTAGGGTTTTTGAATTCATGTTTATCATAAAAAGGCCTTTAGAACCTCATTGTATTGATATTCTTGCGAATTATCATAGCCATCACATCTCTTCTTAGAGATAAAGTTGTCACCATTCTAGCGAGTCTTGCAATTTGTATTTTTACAGTCTCTTTACAATTCTTTCATTAATAGAAATCAAGTATTGTTGTATTTCCCTGTTTCTAGCATTTTTCATGAGTATTTCATTGTAACATCTCTCCTTTATTTTGTTTCGAAAATAATATGGATCAAACAGAAGTTCCCTGAAGTTGGGAAATTGTTCCAAGTTGGCATCCAGATATTTTGGGTTGTTTGAAATCCTATAGAGGATTGGACCAGTAGCTTATATGATTGCATTTCCTACATCTATGTCTATAATAATGTATTCCATGTATCATTGCTTAAGAAATATATACTTGATTCTAATCATGTTATTTATTGGAATGTGATTCAGGTGGAGCAAGAAAGAGCTTTTCAAGTGCATCTGGTACACATTATGGACCGAAAAATCAAACAGCTCCAGAATCGAGCCATAGGGCTTGTAAAGGTCCAATAGACCTGGTACGGTCCTGAGGACACAACCTAGGAGCATGAAGATGTTCTGCGGGCATAATACACACATCTTTTTTAATATCTTGAAAATCTTGTTGATGTTATGTAAATGAGTTGCATTGAGGATAGTGAAAAAATAAGGGGAGGGGATTGTAATACCCCTAGGCCGAGCCCCTGTTGAATTGTAATGATGTTATAGGCTAGTGAGCCAAGTATTTATAAGTTGGTAGTATTATGTTTTCATTAGGCCGGAGATCCTAAATTCTAAGGCCAGAGAGCCTATTTTTGTATATGTAATTATGCACAATTATTAATAACATACATCATTGCGTGTAGACCAACCACGAAAAAAGAGTTATGGGGGACTAAACTCCACTAGGTAGGGAAAGGGATGGGGCTGAGAGGTTAGGAGAAAGAGGATAAGCTTGAGGGATTAAACTAAGGGACTATTATAATGTATTTCCTTAAAATGCTAAAGTTGGGAAATAAACCCAGTTATCCTAAGTTCCTTTGGGGAGAGGAACAAACTCCAAGTGGAGAGGAACGAGCTCCTGGAGAGCCAAGTGTCACCCAGGACGCATGTAGATTTATGTGGTAATTTCCACCATTGTGGGGATTCGCTCTCACCATTCTAGCTCTCTCATGATTCTGCGGTCTGACCATTCTCGCTCTCAGCATTCTGACCATTTTGGTCATCTTTCCTCACGAGTTCATTCTCACAATTCTTGCCATCCCTTGTCCAGTTCACACATGCATTGAGTAGGCATGCAGCTAGAGCCATTCCACCATTGTTGAATCTTTGTCATCGTGAACCTCTGTAATTATTGATTCATCCCTTGCATTAACCAATTTTGTTGTTTTTGTTTGAAGAGGTAGGTTTCCAGGCTTGTGGTTAGAGAAACAGGTTGTCATTCCTTTGAGAAACTCTCTAAAGGTGAGAGAGTTTGTTGGGAAAGTGATTTCTCCTTGAGGGAATCTAGTAGCGGCTACAGAGATATGAGAATTCATAATCGAACCTTCTTTTGAATCCCTAGAAAGGAAGTGGAGAAGTTTATGGAATGTAGAATAGTGAAGGTGAATATTCCTTCGGTGGGACAGGGATGTGGGGAATGAGAGTCTGTGAGCAGTGGGCATAAGTAGGCTCCTTGGAGAGAATCCTTCCTATTGCATTGTGAATCTTTCTGTATCCTCAAACTAGCCTAGGATTCCTTTTCCCTGGTGGAGTGTAGTCCCATCTCAGGGGTGACCCACTGCTGATAGTTGTACTGAGTAGTGTGGTCTTCTCATAAAAAGATAAGTACCAATTATGTGTTAATTGTATTCTGTGTATATTGAACATGTGTTATAATGTTATCAGAATTTCCTGTAAATATTGTCTATATGTTTTATTGTCACTTCTTCATGAATGTGTATGAACAGATGATCCATATGGATTTCGGTGGCCTCCCACCTATTCCAACTAGCTCATTTTGGCAATTTTCCAGTTTGGCAGTTTTTTCTTAGTTTTCAGGTCCCTGACTTTGAGGGTCGTTTTGAGGCCCTAAAAACGTTTTTAGGGATCACCACAATTAGAGTAAGGATTGAGTCATATTTTGACAGCAACATGTGTATTCCTCATATATACCTTTCCAACAGCCTATCATGTTCCTAAGACAGAGATCATATGCAAAAGTTACGACCACGGGAAGTTGATGTACTTACTTACTCCAATGGGGCCCACATGACTTTTGGCGCTTCATCTTCTAAGGTTAGGTTTTTGGATGTCTAGGGTTTTTGGAATTCATGTTTATTATAAAAAGGCCTTCAAATCCTCATTTTACTCATCTTCTTACGAGTGAGCATAGTCGTCACATCTCTTCTTAGAGATAAGCCACTACCATTTCAGCAAGCTTGTTTTCCGCTGCATTTTACAATTTCAGCTTATTTCCTTATTGAATAGAAACCAGTTTTATTATATATCTTTTATAATGTGTTAAGCATATTTTAATAATAATATATATTCATTTATTTCTTCTCATAAAATATGGATCAGTGGTATCAGAGCGGTCTGCTCCTTGTCGTTCTTAATGCATGTCCCCAACAAGGTCAGGGTACAAAGAATTGGGTCTCGAGCTTGTTTCCATTGGGGACAAAAAATCTTGCACACCCTAGATACATCTCATGGCAGGAGAGAAGAAATAAAACGAGATAATATAACCTTTCAAAATGTTTCTCAAGGAATTCCTCACGCAACATAGGAACGGGATGATCGATAGTTTTGCACAAATCCTTTGGTGGCTACCAACAGGCGATGCATCTTCCTCAAACGAAGGTGTTGCCCCCTTCAAGGTACAAATAAACTTTGATATTCCTATATTTGAAGATCATATAGATGCAGATATTGTAGACGAATTGTTAAATCTACTAGAAGGTTATTTCTCTATCCATAACTTCTCGAATAGAGAAAATATTACTTTTGCGCTCCTCAAAGCCATTTCCCATGTCAAATATTGGTGGGAAACTTTCTGTGAGAAAAAGGAAATAGAGGAACCATCATTATTTGTAGTCACATTCACCTAGGAGTCTTTCAAGGGTTTTATTAAGTAACAAAACTACCCTGTCGGAAGTTATGACGATCTGTATACAAAATGGAGCACAATGTGGTAGGAAAGAGACCAAGCAGTGCCTGAGTGCACAAATATCTTCCATACATTGTGCACAATCTGGGAATCAAATATTTTGATCGAAAACAGGTGCTCAATTATCATGGATATATGCATAGATACATCCAGACCAAAATGGAGTTTCTGGATATCTCATCCTTAGGCGCGACTTACCGATATGTCATCAAAATCGATAGAAGTTTAAACAAAAGACGTGGCAATTTGGGCCTGGGAACCCCTCACAGAAAAATCAAGGAAATGGTGACCCCAACCCTCCAAAAAAATGATAGATCAAATATGGACAGCCTTAGGAAAACCAGTCCAATCCACAAGCAAAGAAGGACACCAGAAAGACAAAGAAAGATACCGGGAAGTGGTGCGACTTCCATAAGATCCCCTGACATAACATTGTTGATTGATTCTCAAAGTAGTCACTTGTAGCTGATATGAAAGCCTCTGAATCAGATGGGATTTTTGACTTTGAGTCAGAACCAGAAAGGGGGAGATGGATCATTGATGCAAAAACCATTGCTACCATTGCTACCACCAAGCTCCAGCCCGGTGAACCAGATGAGCCAGAAAAAGGTGAGTTCCTTTTTCATTCATAAATGTGGGTGAAGGGTACCCTGTTGAACTTCATCGTTGATAGTGGTAGCCAGAAGAACCTCATCTTAGAAGAGTTCTTCAAGTGTCTATCCCTATTAACAACATCGCACCCGCAACCCTACACCATTGGGTGGCTATGCCAAGGAAGTGATCTCTCCATCATCCAACAATGTCGTCTGGCATACGGCATCAATCCCTTCAAAGATGAGGTATTGTGTGATGTTTCTCCTCTTTAATTTTGTAATGTTCTTTTGGGCCAGTCATATTTATGGAAGCATCATCTTGTATATGAGTCTGGTCCTTGCAGTGTTATTATTACTTTGAACAATAAATTGTACAGGATACTCGAAGCAGTCCCACCTAGTGTTATTTCCTTGATCTCTGCCAAGAAATGTAGGAAGGTCATCTCTCAGACCAAGAAGTTTGTTTTCTTTGTGATTCACTCTAAGAATGAGTGAAATATCATTACCACATCCAGGGCCTCCCCATCTAACCTATCCAAAAATCAAAATCAAGTGGATAAGGTCGTGGAATAATACTCAGATATCTTCTCCTCACATACCGAGGTACCTCTACACTGTTAGGTCAAGCATCCCATTTATCTAACCCTCGACGCCCCACTACACAATGGGATATTCTGTCATCTCTCTCTGTTAGAGAATGAGAATATCAAGTGGTAGATCCAAGAACTTCTCCACAAGGGGCACATCCTTCCCAGCTCATCATATTGTGGGATCCCAATCATGTTAGTACAGAAGAAAGACAAAACCTAGTTACTCTGCATTGATTATCAAGCCCTGAATAAAATCACAGTCAGGAACTGATACCCAATTCCCTGAATCAACAACCTTCTTGATCAACTCATAGAGGAAAAATACTTCAGCAAGATTTATCTGAAGTCTGGCTACCACCAAGTCCCAATAGAACAAACAGATGTATGGAAGACCACCTTCAAGTTAAGGTCGTACTGAATGGTTGGTCATGTTAGAATATAATGGATGTGCTTGTTTTACCATCGACAATATCACTATTGTCACCCAGCCATAGGCCTAAGCCACCCTCCGTGCACCTTAATATTGACAGAGAATCACTCCGGAAGAAAACCCTAGGATAGATAGCCAAACAAAGGGTAGTGCACCTTTCCCCAAGGATAGCACATCAAACAAGAGCTGATCAGATAGTCCAAACCATAACTAAGTGATAGTCCAATCCAAAGTGTAATCTGCTACCTGCAATAGCTACAACGACAGCTCTCCTCCAAACCTGTGCAAAAACTGGGAAACTGCAATGCACACAAGTGCTGCTCTGCAGTTCTGAGAATGCCTGCCAGAATGAAGACTGGCCTCCTGTATTTTTACTAATTCTAGCTAACTGCCTGGGCCGACTTCTCATTCTGGGTATCTGTCTATTCAATATATATTATTTCTTCTGGCCGACTTCTTCTTTTGGAGGCTAATAACCTAATACACTTTATCCGCTTGAGTTGACATGTCTTCTAGGGTTATTATCCAACTCATTAGGGCTTCTTCTTGCTTCCTTGAATACTCTATTCTCGTCATTTTTACATGTGGAGGTAAATACCTCCCGTAGCTACCATAATATAAACACTCCCTCCTAGCTAGGGAGGTATTACACGTAATTGTTTTGAGCGCAAACATACCATTCACCCGGTAGCATAAACATAGTTGTATAGACTATCTCATGACTAGATTATGAGCACCATCATCACCATCAGTTTCATCAGCTGCATCAACTCTCGAAACCCTACTCCATCTGAGTAATTAGACATGATGTTGGATAAGTCACTCACACCATAGAGTGACACAAGAGCCATTTTTCTAATCTGGACATACATCCTAGAAGAAAAAATGTCCTGAACCATTTTCCATCTGGGAAATCTCTGTCCATTGATCGTCCATCTAGATGATAATCATTTTCAACACTGTTGATAGTCTTCAAGGAAATCATAACAATATCATTCAATAGAACACAATTGTGTCCATCCATAGTAGTACACAACTACAATCCAGTGGTACACTACCACACCAAGTAGCACACAGTTAATTGATCATTGACATATAGTCACAAATAGTGGAACAAATCCACCACAGTAGTATACATTTACTGTCTAGAGACATACAGTCTTCATAACAATCATATGATATCAACCTACACAGAAACAATGTTATGATATAATCTGAATCATCTGAGCCATTCTTGCACTCACATCTATGAGATCTGGAAGAGCATCTGCCCTCAGAAGGTAAAACATCAATGATGAGCTATATGGACTATTATTCTCAAGAAAGGAAGAATAAATATCCTGATTTCTGATCCTGGACCATTCCCCACCCTGGGCCATTCCTTTGACACTAGACAAAGTGTAACCTGGAGAGAATGAGTCTGCCCTAAGGAATGTTTGTCCCTAATTGTTGAACCTGGACCATTCCCCACCCTGGGCCATTCCTCCGGCACAAAACAAAGTGAAACCTAGAGAAAATGAATCTTCCCTAAGGAATGACTGTTCGGACCATTTCCTAAGGAAATGACTGTCCTGCACCAACCTCAAAAATGGACCATTCCCCATGTTAACCACGATGGGAATTCGTTGTCTGACGAGGCAGGCCAGTCTTCTTGAGTAACCCTCAAGAAGAGAGACTGCCCTAGACCATTCCCCATGTTAACCACAATGGGAAATCGTTGTCTATGGTACATCAGCAATCCATCAAACCATTTTCATTACGAAAATGACTGTTCGATCTGGACCATTTTCCAAACTAGAAAATGACTGTTCGATCTGGACCATTTTCCAAACTAGAAAATGCCTGTCCATCAGAAATCTCAAACCACTTTCTGAATTGGAAAGGAACTACTCATCTTGGACCATTTTTGAACTAAAAAATGATTGTCCATCAATCGATGACACATCAGTGCTCCCTCCCAACCTGGGAGTCATCTCTTCCTTTTTCAATAAGGAAGTCATCTTCACGAGCTCCAGCTTGAGTACTGGAACATATCCATGTGGCACTTCTTCTGTCGTTATGAGATATTTGTCATGGATTGGCAATCCATCATCCTGATATTATAAGTAATCATTCTGATACAATATCCTTGTTTATAGAAAATATTCACCACGCTTTTGTTGTGCATTGAAGGTTCTCCACCAAGTTGTCTTCTACCATCTGTATACAAGGGTCTCTTTCTGGTATACCTCAAATCCTTGAGGTTTCTCTTCATACGTTCTTTTTTCAATTGCTCTCGGAAAAATTCTTTACATTCATTTGATGTAGAACTCCAACCCATGGATATCACATATGATATAATGACTCGTCTAGAGGTATGTCTGGTTTACTGGAACGAGTAATCATCATAGTCTTATCCCTCCATCTGGGAGAACCTATAGTTCTAGATCTCGCAATGCTTTCATTCATAAGTCTTACATACACTATTCTTCATAAAAAAAATTATTTCCTTTTCTTGATTGCTTTTTGGTGAGTTCATATCAGGTTGGTAATCTAGTGAGTCTTGATACAATCACTGGTTGTTCTGGGTTCTCTTTCTTTCTTGGAATATTCATGTTCTTCCTCATGTTTTTCTTTAGCTCTTGGGTCCATGAAGTTTCTTATAGATTCCATGCCCTAAAGATTCCACTTCTTCCTTTCATCATGGGATCATAGATGTGGATGGACAACCAGGGATACTTTAAGGCTTCTCTTTGAAGAAGACTTATTCTAGGGTCGAACTGAATGTGTACTTCCTTTCATGGATGCTACCATTGATATATACTTCATCATCTTCAATAGATCATAGGATTAGCTCCCTCTTAATCCTTGATTCATGTATGAGTGCATGTTTTTACTTTGAAAATATATAATCTGTTCCCTCCATATAATAGAGTCCACACTTCCGTCTACATCCTTATTGTCTTCTACAAAGTGTCATAATTCTTTCTCCAATTTCCTCTTGATTGTTGACTTCTTTCTGTCTTTTCTTCTTCTAGGTTTCTTCAGGATTGATTATGATTTCGGCTTATTCTGTAATAGCTTCCACAATATTTGTTTGATGTATTTCATCCTTTCATGTGTATTATCTGACTTGTGTAATGATAGAAATCCTTATATTTTTTTTCTTCCATAGGTATAGTTCTTCTTGGAGCATATTATCTTCTAAAAGATAAATATGTACAAGAACTATGAAGAGTATTGTTACCTTATCTTAGAAGAATAAGTTTGTTTTATCCTTCTTGGTCTTCTTTGTAGATTCCTTTTCTTCGGCAACTGATGCTTCGTGTGTACCCTTCCTTTTCCTTAGCTTGGGACAATGATTCTTTTAGTGACCATACTTTCGACAGGTGAAGCATTGTATTTCTGACATGTCTTTCGCTTGATTTGGATTCTTCCTTGAACCAAACTTCCTTTTGTTCCTGAAATTCTTGAATCTTGTTGTAAAGGCTTGATCATTGTACTTATTTTGGGTTTTCTCTTTTGCACTGATCCTTGATTCTTCTTGAGCACAGTAAGTCCAAATTTCTTCAAATGTAGGATACTCCTTCCTTGTGTTCATGCTTGTGGCAAATGCATCTCATGTCTTGGGAAGACCATCAAGTACTATGTTTACCAATCCCTTCTCTGAAATGATCTCTTCAATATCTTGTAGTTGATCTCTTAACTCAGATATTCTCACAAAGTATTATTTTATGTTGTCATCATCATTCATCTTCATGTCACGGAGCTCATTCTTCAGACTCATTACTTGTCCAACGTTTATGACTGAGAAGAGGTTTGTTAGGGAATTGTACATATTCTTCGATGAGTCAAGATGGGAGATGTAGGGTATCAAGTGGTCTTTTATAGAGTCCACTATGATACTCATGGCATTGATGTCACCTTTTTTGAAATTTTCCATAACTTCAATGCTCTGCGGTTCTTTCTCTTTTCCTTCTTCAAACTCTGGTTTCACGATCTTTCCTTTCACGATATCAAGAAATTTATTTTTAGCAAGAATGAGGTCAATCCTTGTCTTCCATGCTCTAAATTTAGAAGCTCCATCTAACTTGTTTTCTGACTTCATGGAGTAGGTCATGGCTTCTTTGACTTGATCAACCCTAGATTTGACCGAAAACTCAAACTCGATGTCTTGGCTTGCTGAGAGTACCAAGAGATGCGCTAGGCTAGGGCGTACAGGTCTATCTAGAAATTAGGTCAATCCCTTCACTTAAGGTGCCTCAATGAGAGGATTAGGGTTTCTGCAACTGCACCTGCTAGTAACCCTAGCGACAGTGCTCTGGTGACTGATCCTGCTAGAAACCCTAGTGACAGTTCTTCAACGAGATTAATATCCTTATGGATATGCTTCCTTCCAGTGGTTAGACTAAATGAAGGAGGTGTGGTCCCATAAGCTGTTAGAATATAATGGATGTTATCATTTTACCATCGACAATATCACTATTGTCACCCAACCATAGGCCGAAGCCACCCTATGAGCACCTTAATCTTGACAAAGAATCACTCCGGAAGAAAACCATAGGCTAGATAGCCAAACAAAGGGTAGTTCACCTTTCCCCAAGGATACCGCATCAAACAAGAGCTGATCAGATAGTGAAAACCCTAACCCAGAGATAGTCCAAGCCAAAGCGTAATCTGCCAGCTGCAGCAGCTGCAACGACAACTCTCCTCCAAACCTGTGCACAAACTGGGCAACTGCAATGTGCACAAGTGTTGCTCTATAGTTCTGAGAATGTCTGCCAAAATGAAGATTGACCTCATGTATTTATACTAATTCTGGCTAACTGCCTGGGCTGACTTCTCATTCTGGGTATCTGTTTTTTTAGTATATATTATTTCTTCTGGCTGACTTCTTCTCTTGGGGGCTAATAACCTAATACAATTTATCCTCTTTAGCCGACATGTCTTCTAGGGTTATTATCCAACTCATTAGGGTTTCTTCTTACTTCCCGTAATATTCTATTCTCTTCAGGTTTACACGTGGAGGTAAATGCCTCCCATAGCTACCATAATATCAACAAGTCATGCCCTTTGGTTTGAAAAATTATCTAGCAACTTTTATGAGGATGATGGACGATATCCTATGACCATTCACCAATACTTTTGTAGTGGTGTATCTGGATGACATCCCCATCTACAACAAGACTTGGGTGAAACACTTGCAACATATTTAGCAGGTTCTACACACCCTGCAGCAGCACAAGCTATATGAAAACTTGGAAAAATGCTCCTTCGGCATGGACATGGTCCACTACCTGGGCTACATCATTGATCAACATCGTGTACATGTGGATCCAACCAAGATTGAGGTCATCTATGATTGGCCATCCCCAACCACACTCATTGTGCTTTAGAGCTACTTGGGCCTTGCCAATTTCTACTGCAGGTTCATGTTCGGATTCTCCCATATTGCATGGGCCCTCAGCCTAGTAACTAGGGGTGGTTGTCGAGTGAAATATATGCTATCTATTTCGACATTAAATTTTCAACCCGGGGCTCGTAAGCTTTGAGGTGCCAGCAATGTATGTGCAGGTCTAGAGCTCTAATATAGCCTAGCATAGCCTAATCTAATGCTAATAAACTCAAATAATGAAGAGATTTAATTTGAATCTATAAAGTAATCTACAATAGTGGACAGTGATTTTATAAAGACAAGCTATCTTTGAACAACAACTTTTTGAAGTAAACTCCATTCTTAAAGAAAAAACTCACAATTACTTTTATCTTGCAGAGAATAAACACTAATCTACCTAACTGAAAGTAAGAGTGTTGTGACAGTATTCAAATGTGATGATTGTGTCTACGGTGGCGAATGAAATCATGATGGCATCTAACCACTAATGAAAATTCAAATGGAATTAACCCAATGTTAACTTCTACAGAGAACTGTAGAGTATGGATAAGGAAGTCTATAGAAAAATTTTCCATCATAAAAGCAACATTAGATGTTCTTGGAATCCATATGATATTTAAACATTGTGCAGAAGATATTCAACATCAATCATTTTCTATATCACACTATTACTGGAAAATACTCTGCTCAAAATCAGTAATTCAAGGAAATCTACAAACTCATAATTAGCACTAATTAGAAATCCTAATTCAAATTCATAACTGAGATAACATTGAAAATACTCCGTATAGAATCAATAATTCCTTCAAACCTACAAGCTCATAACTAATGCTAATTATAAATCATAACTCTAATCCATAACTAAAATAACATGGAAAATCACAACTAGAAATTATAACTAGGGTATCATGGAAAATCATAACTCAACATTATAACTAGGATGCTATTGAAAATCATAACTCAAAATCCACTTCTATCTTATCATGTTGATGAAAAAAAACAAAATTAACAAATTAAGAAAACCTACAGAGAGTATTTGAAATTACAATTTAATAAATGAACACTATCTAAATTAATACACTACAGAGTGATTTACAACTAGAGAGAAAAAGACATGACAACATAATTAAACAGCTTCTACACAAGTGAACTACAACCTGCAAACAAAGTGTTAAGAATCTAAATATCAACAAGTAACCATGGATGTATCGGCTGCAAATTAGATGTAAGTTCCCATCATAATGGATGTTCACCTATCTAGTCATCCTGTGTAAGTTCCCATCATAATGGATGTTCACCTATATCACTCAGCCTGGACAATTTCTGGCAGGTATGGTGAACAGTAGCATGGAGCATGGATAGGATGAGTGTGAATAGGATTATCCATTGGCGATTTCCTTGTCATCGATATGTAACAATATAACAAAACGTGTTCCTATTTTCATAGGCATGTAATACAAATGATAGTGATCATTTAGCAATTTGTTATTGATATGTAATTGTCACAAGGAATCAATTAAGCAGTCTTCCATTATTAAAAAAACTTCATAGCGGGCTTATAACACACATAGTGATATCAACAGTATAGAATTTATCATACTAATACAAACAACTGTGATATAATAGCCCAGAATATTATAAAGATAATATGACAGAATTTTTTATAGAGATCCTACTTCCTCTTCTCATGGCTTGTAATATGGATGGTAAGGTTTATCATTTGTCAGCTTAGGAAACCCCTCCCCCACTCCTAATTATTGTGACACCTCACAATCAAAGATATAGGGAACCAGTCAGTTCTCTCAATAGCCTAAGATTTACATTTTTCCAAGTGTAGAGATAAATTTCACGCATTAGTCTGACAAGACAGTTAAAGTATGGCCCCACTTGTAGGACAGAATATCCTACATATAGTTAAGAAGAGGTAGGCAAGAGAGTCTCGGGATTTTCTTAAAGTTATTTCCCAATGGAATATTGATGGAGTTCATTTACCTTTGCTCAACCATGCATACTTCTTTTCATCTTTGCCTACAAGTAATGTCGTACATCAGGACAAGTTTTAAGATTTAGGAATTTTATTTATTGTTTGTCAAATCATCACCCTCGCTAGGTAGAATGCCCTGCTACAAACAAGCATGTTCATTACTCTGACGAGTTTACCTAGTCATATCATAGGTCGATACCCACTGCCAACAGACCTGTTCAATATCCTGATGGGTTAGCCTCTTACACCCTTTTACAGCAGAGACTAGTCCACCATATTTTAATATTTTTGTATAAATATTGTTTTTTGCAAGAAGATGGGGAGACAGCTCTGGAAAAAAAATTATTTAAGACTGGAATGGTATTTAAGTTAGAGGATGACTCTTCTTAATATATTCCTTATAGATTTTCCTGATGTAAGGGATACTTAAGTGGGCGTAGACTATATAAACATATGGTATAATCAAGCATTTTTAGTGTGTAGTGGATATTACCATTGGAAAGGAACAGAAAGGTATATTTAGGCCCTACTCACTTGCTCTTTTTTTTTAATTTATATTGATGTTTCCATGGCTAACCACTAATCATACCTTCATGCTACTCTTTCATAATGATACTTTACTCACCTACTTAGGGTTCTTTGGGAAATTGTACTAGTAACCTCTAGGTTTGATAAAACAAAGTGTCACTTCCTTATATCCTATAGTGGTGGAGGTTATGAGAAACTACCATGAAATATGCCTTGAGAGAAAGGAAGATAGAAATCTTGTAAAAAATGGCTAATTGAAAGCAGGCAATTTCTAAGCATAATAAAAAGTCATTATCAAATTGGTGCTTAAGCAGACAATAGAGTTTAAATATAGAAACATCTTCTTCCAAAGTAAATACTTCCCTTTTGTCTCCTTGGAGTTGTCCACTTGTTGTTAGATGAATACCTGCAAAAAGTTTATAAAACTATTTTTCAAAAACCACACTCTAAAATATCAAAAACTGATGAGATCAATGAGATCAATTCATAGGCACATGTATCTCATAGTTTTGTTATTAAAAATAAAATGTAAAATGAGGCTGCATTAGACTTTAAGCTAAACTAACAGCATGCAGATTTTATTTATTATCCTACTCTACCTAAAAAGAAATGAAAATCTTTATTCAAGTGTAAGAACATTTCCAATGTAACCATGTGCGAAGCAAGATAAGAAACATACCCATATCCACATATGAAAAATTTACCACAGTGATTACCTGGATATAAAGAACTGATGCATACCCCCTTCCCTCCTAGGGATGCATGACCTCCCGATCTCTGGATATTTCCTTCTTCTGAGATAGATCAACTCTTCAGGCTCCTGATCAAACCCAAAACAAATCTACACAGGTCCCTTTTTCCTCTTTAGGTGCAGGTCCTGTGAATACCCGCACTCTATGTCTGTGCATTCTGGTGCTCTTCAATTTTGGGCACTAGCTTCTTTACACTAGCCCCTTCCTTCAATGTGTCCCTGGGATATAACCTTGTGGAACTATGCGATTGTGGGCACGGGAAAGAGTGGTTTATACCAACCAACTTTCTGCCCTGCAATTCACCTCTAGTTTCCATGTATCCCTTCGTCAAAATAGTGGTTGAAATTGCAGCCCGTTCAAGAAATATTATCTTTCAAGCTTGTCCTGGCCCCACAATTTTTCCCCACCATCAATCTTCAACCTCTCAGAACTACTTCTCAATCAACGGTTATTATCGAATCTTTACCTGTCTCTGGCCAACTGTCCAATCAGTGACCTCTTCTCCCTTCAAGCACGATCTCAGACCTTCATGATCTGTCACCACGTAACTCCCCTCTAAATCAACGGTTGTTGTTGATTCTAGATTTACGGCCTTCAGGAGTTTTGACTCTCAAACTTTCACTTCCTCCATATGGAAATATTCTGGAGTGGAAGATATGTTGCCACCTGTCTCCCTGAACCTACGGCTAGGATTCCCTCCATGAATCTGGACTTCGGGGATCTCAATTATCAAATTCTCACCTCTACTGACTGGGTATCTCCCAAAGTGGAAGATCTCTTAACGCGTGTCTCCCCAATCAATGGTTGTGCTCCCGCTTCGGGACTTTGTCCTCCTCAATTAGCTCGATGATACTTTCGCTCCCTCCTAGATCAACGATCGAGATATTCTCTGGGTTTTTGGACCTGTCCTTCCTCCACTTTCCTTTGGTGTCCTAGATCTGGCGTTGCGTTTCCTCCTTCTCATCGATGACTCTCGTTTTTTCTAGGATTTCGGCTTTTAGCATTCTCAAATCTCAACAACCACAAATCTCCAAAGTGAAATCTTAAGGAGTGTTGGATCTTCTGACACCTATCCTCCCTTGATCCAATGTCTATTCAATGGTTGTCTAATAGAGTGAATATTCATCCTCCACGTTTCCTTTCACAGATCAACGATCCACGTGCTCCTTGTGGGATCAATGTCCCTTAACTACTTCGGCCTTCGGCGCTTCGTAACTTTCCAAAACTTCTTTCCATAAAAACCCTGGAGTGGAATCCTCTGAATTCCACGATTTGGTGACACCTGTGGTCTTCCAGAACAACTATCATTCTCTTCAGTTGTTCGGGCTTCGATGATGTCAAAAATTTCTCCTTTGTGTTCTCTTGGAGTGACTTCACCCAGAATTCATGATCTCTTGCCACGTGCCCTCCTGGATCTAATGGTCCATATTTTCTTCGACACTTCGAGCTTCGGCGATCTCATTTCTCAACTGAAACCTCACTACAACTTACCCGAAGATCATGATCTGTTGACAAGTGTCCCTTTGCAGATCGATGGCTCTCGACCCTTTGGCTCTTCAAGCTTCGGGTGTTTCAACCTTATATGCACTCATTCCTCCCTAAGCGCCTTCACCCAAACTTGATGGATTTCCACCACGTGTCCTCCCAAATGATGGATGGTCCCAAATGACTTTGGGACATTTGCGATTCCACCCTCTTGTGTGTACACAAAGAGTTAAATATCGTGCACCTTCTCATGATCATATGGCGGTTGATCCTCTGCGCTCAAATCCAATGCTTGAGATCTGTTTCCTCCTCTACGCTTCCTTATGTCATTGGATGTTGATCTAATAGTCCAAGATCCTTTCCCACAACCAATCTAATGGTTCTTTTCTCTCCTCCTCCTGAGCTTCCACCTTCTCTCGACTTGGAATATTTTGAAAGTGTTCAAAGATGTTTTTGGCCTTTGAAATTTCTCCCGTGAACCCGACCTCTGGGTCTCGCCCGCATGTTTGAAAATGCTATATCTCCTGATCTTTTGGACTTGGCATAAGTTCATCTCTTACTCTCTCTTTTCTTTATCTCTTCTGATCTTTAGGACTTATAATAAGTCTGTCACCCACGCACTCCTTGCGTTATTCCTTATGATCTTGATCTCCTCGAATATTTTGATCTCCCATGCACTCCTACGTTTCTGGGATTTCGTCAAACTCATATCCAAAGGATTTCTTGAAAATAAATACTTCTCTCCCTCCTAGTGTTCCCCTTGCTCAATACACAACTTGTAGAGCTACTTCTGCAGAGTATTCAGTAACATTGTTCTTCCCGAACTCAACACAGAGTTCTTCCTGTGCACACTTGCACTTGCTCGATGCCCACTTGGCAGAGCTCTACATAGTTCTCAGTAACTCTTCTTCTCTCTAAACTCCACAAAGAGTTCTTCCTATGCACTCCTTACACTTTTTCTAATGAAGGTTCAACGGTATCCCTCTTGATCTTTCCTTGAGGCTAACTCACCTCTGTCAATGCACTCCTTGCGAACTGTGTGCACTCCTTGCACTCAGAAACTCTAAGATGAGAAAAAAATGAAAATCATGCAATACTTCACCAGTTCATACATTCAAACATGAATGACATATAAAAGAATAAAAATGAATACAAATACATAAACACACCATATGCAAGAAAAATTGCTTTTCTATTATCTTTGTGTGTCTATACAAATGTTTACAAAAACTGGACTGCAACAGAGTCCTAGTTCTCTCAAGCTCTCTCTTAGAACTATTCTACTTCCTAAGTATTCTAAGACTCTCAACCCAATATCTCTCTCTCAAGTCTCCTAATTACGAAAGAGGGCTCTACGAGATTATCCTCTTCACCGCCTTAGTGATATCACTATCTCAGTTACAACACCATACTCCTATGGTTCATTCCATAAATGAATGTCCAAACCTTACTACGATATGGACCTACTACATGAAACCATTTAAGGCAACCCTATCCACTACTTGTACAAAGGTATGGCCTGGCTCTTACATCCTTACAACATGAAAATCCGTATTGAATCATATTTCAAATTTAAAAAATGGGAAGGTCGATGCCTCTCCCTTTCTCCATTGTGTGTCTTCTTGTTGACATGCTGGTGCATTTTTTGAGGTGGAGCGATGCTCCTACATCATACTCCACTGCTAGGAAAAACATGAGCTCCTACTCATGATTTCCTTTTCTCCAGTGTTGAAATCCTCTTGCATCCCAAACTCTTCCTTGGAGTTGTCTTCTTTCTCCTCTGCCTTGTTGTTGCTGCATATTCTTTTTCTTCTTTCCAACTGCTATGGCGGGCTCTCCTATGCTCAGCTTCCCTTTTTTGACTACTTATGTTGACCTCAACATCAGCTTCCTGATCTCCTCTATCACACTGTCCAGCTACTCCAGTGGTTGGTTCTCCTTATGCAGTCTTCTCAGCTACAACTCTTCCTTATCAATGGGTAGATCAAATTGATTCCCCTTGAAACTTTCCCTATCTCTTGTGGCCTTAGATTTACACCTTGCTACAAACTTCAATTATGCAGTCCCATCGTTGAGCTTCTTCTCAGTTTCTCCTTCTGACAACTTTTCTTCTGCCAATTCTCCTACTGGTATATCTTCATCTCCCTCCAACCAATCCTTGGGATGGTATGCTTCTCCATCTACTTCCAACTTGACTTGTCGAATGTGAAATATTCGCACCATTACCCTTCTCTCTAGGGATTCTGATTCTTCATATAGCTCAGCAAAATCCATGATGTTTGTTTCCTCTGCTGCTGCAAGCTCCAGTGCTGCAGTCATCTCTGTTTCAGCTTCCTGGATGAAAATTTTGGGCCATTCTTCTAAATGCTCCTCCCCTTCTGCTGGGGTAGACATTAGTGTCTTCTCCACTTCTTCCTCTTCTCCTTGGGAAGCTTCTGATATATTCTCTTTCATCATTACATTCACCATTGGTTGTCCTTCTTCTGTTGTTTCATATGCAACATATTCTCTGGCCTCGACTACGTTGTTTGGTAGAAATATTTGAATTCCCCCAATGATCAGAATGCTCCTCTGATCCTCCTCTTGGATGGTGAGGGTGTTTAACTTCTCATCATATTCATTCACATGGTCTCCAAATCCACATGAATCTTCATCTATCAGCACTCATTGCTGACATGAACTCACTTATGAGCTCCTGAGACTTTCAGACAGTCTCATTTATTTCCCCCTTCCCACCTGGCAGTCTATGAGATCAATCGATCCCATATCATTTCCCACCTGGAAGTTTGAAATTTCAACACTTCTCCTTTGGTAGCATATGATGTCTCCACCTGATCTATTTCCGTTGCCCACCTGGAAACTTGAAAGTCCAATTCTACCCACCTGGCAGTATGAATTTCCACTATTGTCTTCCTGACAGTCTATGAAATCCTCCAATTATCTCATTTCATTGCCCACCTAGAAATATGAAAATCCATCTCTTCTCTCCTGGCAATTTATGATTTCTTTATCTGATCTCACCTCCTCCTCATCACTTAGGTGTCTCCCAATTTCTGGTTCACAGACGTAAACCAATTCTTCCTCTGTGTCACTGAGGTTTTCAACATACCTCAGCCACCTCTTTAACAGTTGTTGTTGTCCTCTGGACAACAATATCTTGACTGACCACTTCACCTTCTTCTTCATGGTCCACTCATACACCCAATTCGCTTTAGCATCTCGTTGCATTTTTAATGTCAGCTGCTCCATCCTTGATCTTATCTCACTAAGCTCCAGTTCCATCTCTGGATTTCTCTTCCCTTGCGATCTTCTCTTCGACCATGCCCATGGCCTTTAGTATCCATTTTCACCTTCTACCTTCCCTCCTGACAATCTTATGGATCACTCTACACCTGATAGCATCCCCATCTTATCTTACAGCTCACCTGGTTGTTTAAATTTTTGTTATTGTTGTATGCATGCAGGACCTCCTTACAGAGCATCAGTACCCTGCTCCTTCACCTGTTGTCTATAGGAAATTTTTTTTTTTTCATACCACATGATGTTATCAGGTCATCTCCTTTCACCATCTCTCCCTTTGCCTGATGTCTGCAAACAAAATTATGGCCTCCTCCTCTTTCTCTTTCGCCTAAAATCTACAGACGAAATTCAAGATTTGTATCCTTTTGCTTGAAATCTATAGACAAAAATATCATCTCTGATACCACCTTGTATCAGAGTATATCCTTTCATTGTCTCTCATTTTCCTACATCTGCAAACAAATAAAATTTGTGTCCTCTGTCTCCTTTGTCTTCTATATACAAACAAAATTTGGCTCTGATACCACCTGATGCAGAACCCCTTCCCTCTTGGGGATGCACGACCTTCCGGTCTCTGGATATTTACTTCTTCTAAGTCGGATCGACTCTTTGGTCTCCTAATCGAACCCAAAACAAATCTACATAGGTCCCCTTTTCCTCTTTAGGCGCAGGTCTTGTGAATACCCACACCCTCTATCTGTGCGCTCTGGTGCTCTTCATTTTGGGGCGCTAGCTCCTTTACACTAGCCCCTTCCTTCAATATGTCCCTGGGCTATAACCTTGCGGAACTATGTGATTGTGGGAGCATGCAAGAGTGGTTTAGGACAACCCACTTTTCACCCCGTAATTCACCTCCAGCTACCACATATCCCTTCATTGAAACACTGGTTGAAATTGCGGCCTGCTCAATAAATATTATCTTCTGAGCTTGTCCTGGCCCCGCAATTATTCCTCACTATCAATCTTCAACCTCTTGGCACTACTTCTTGATCAACAGTTGTTATCGAATCTATACCTATCTCTGGTCAACTGTTCAATCAACGACCTCTTCTCCCTTCATGCACGATCCCAGACCTTCGTGATTTGTTGCCACGTAACTCCCCTCTAAATCAATAGCTGTGTTGATTCTGGCTTTCCGGACTTCGGGATTTTTTACTTTCAAACTTTCATTTCCTCCGTATGGAAATCTTCCAGAGTGGAAGATTTATTTCCACCTGTCTCCTTGAACCTATGGCTAGGATTCCCTTCATGAATCCAGCCTTTAGGGATCTCGATTCTCAAATTCTTTCCTCTGTTGACTGGGTATCTTCCAGAGTGGAATATCTGCTCATGCGTGTCTCCCCAATCAACGGTTGTGCTCTTTCTTCAGGACTTTGGCCTCCTCAATCAAATTGACAGTCCTTCCACTCCCTCCTCGATCAATGATCAAGATCTTCTCTAGGTCTTTGGACCTATCCTTCCTCTAGTTTCCTCTGGATTCCTAGATCTGGTGTCGAGTGTCCTCCTTCGCATCAATGTCTCTCGTCATTTTCGAGATTTTTGCCTTCATCGTTCTCAAGTCTCAACAACCACAAATCTCCCAAGTGAAATTTCCCAGAGTCTTGAATCTTCTGACACCTGTCCTCTCTTGATCCAACAGTTGTTCAATGGCTATCTAATGGAGTGAATCTTTGTCTTCCATGTGTCCCTTCGCATATCAACGATCCACATGCTCCTTGTGGGATCAATGACCCTTAACCACTTTGGCCTTCGGCGCTTCAGAACTTTCTAACACTTCTTTCCATAAAAACCCCAGAGTGGAATCCCTGAAGTCCACGATATGGGCACACCTGTCCTCTTCTAGATTAACATTTATCATTTGCTTTAGCTATTTGGGCTTCAGCGATGTCAAACCTTTCTCCTTCATGTTCTCCCAGAGTGACTTCACCTAAAATTCACGATCTCTCACCATGTGCCCTCCTGGATCTAACGATCCATCTTTTCTTCGGCTCTTCAAGCTTCAGTGATCTCAGTTCTCAACTGAAACCTCACTACAACTTACACAAAGCTCATAATCTATTTACAAGTGTCCCTTTGCAAATCGACGGCTCTCGACTCTTCGTATATTTGAGCTTCGGGTGTTTCAACCTTCTGTGCACTCGTTCCTCCCAGAGTTCCTTCACCCAAACTTGATGGATTTCTGCCATGCGTCCTCCCAAATGATGGATGGTCCCAAATGACTTTGGGACTTTGGAAATTTTGCAAGTCCACCCTCCTGCATGTACACAAAGCATTAAATCTCGTGCACCTTCTCGTGATCAGACGACGACTGATCCTCTACGCTCAGATCCAATTCTTGAGATCTGTTTCCTCCTCTACACTTCCTTATGTCACTGGACATTGATCTAATAGTCCAAGATCCTTTCCTACAACTAATCTAATGGTTGTTTTCACTCCTCCTCCTGGTCTTCCACCTTCTCTTGACTTGGAAGATTTTGAAATTTTTCAAATCTTTTTTTGGCCTTTGAAATTTCTTCCACGAACCCGACCTTTAGGTCTCGCCTGCGCGTTTGAAAATGCTATCTCTCATGAGATTTTGGACTTGTCATAAGTCTGTCTCTTACGCTCTCTTTGCATTATCACTTATCAACTTTAGGACTTAGAATAAGTCCTTCACCCACACACTCCTTGTGTTATTCCTTCTGAGCTTGATCTCCTCAAAGATTTCGATCTCCCATGCACTCCTTGCATTTCTAGAATTTTGTCAAACTCAGATCCGAAGGATTTCTTGAAAATAAATACTTCTCGCCCTCCTAGTGTTCCCTTGCTCGATACACACGTTGCATATCTTCTTCTACAGAGTATTCAATAACTCTATTCTTCTCGAACTCAACACAAAGTTCTTCCTGTGCACACTTGCACTCGCTCGATGCCTGCTTGGAAGAGCTCTACATAATTCTCAGTAACTCTGATTCTCTCTTAACTCGACAAAGAGTTCTTCCTGTGCACTCCTTACACTTATGTTGATGAAGGTTCAACAGTATCCCTCCTGATATTTCCTTGAGGTTAACTCACCTCTATCAATGTACTCCTTGCGGACTATTTGCACTCCTTGCACTCAGAAACTCTAAGATGAGAAACAATTGAAACTCATACAATACTTCACCAGTTCATACATTCAAACATGAATGACCTATAAAACCATAACAATGAATACAAATACATAAACACACCATATGTAAGAAAAACTTCTTTTATATTATCTCTGTGTGTCTATACAGATGTTTACAAAAACTGGACTGCAACAGAGTCCTAGTTCTCTCAATCTCTCTCTCATAACTATTCTACCTCCTAAGTATTCTAAGACTCTCTACCCGAGATCTCTCTCTCAAGTCTCCCAATTACCAAAAAGGGCTCTACGATCTTATCCTCTTCACTGCCTTAGTGATATCATTGTCTCATTTATGGCGCCATACTCCTACAGCTCATTCCATTGCAGGCAGCCATTTAAGGCAACCCTATCCACTGCCTGTACAAAGGTATGACATATCTCTTACATCCTTACAACAGGAAAATCTGTATTGAACCATATTTCAAATTTTAAAATTGGGACGGTCGGTGCCTCTTCCTTTCTCCATTGTGCGTCTGTGTGTTGGCGTGCTAGTGCATTTCCTGAGGTGGAGCGATGCTCCTGCATCAAGAACCAACCAACCTACTTGTTTTTGCATCAAAAGGTGTTGAATAAGAGAATAACATTGTGTCTTGATGACCTCTTGAAACCAAATTTCAATGTAATCTTGATGTTCATCAACAATAATTTCTAATCTCTCCTTCACCATGCTATTCATATCGTATTCTTCTGTATGATTGATTTACGAAGTACATAAAGGATTTGTTGATATGGATGTTGAGAACTCCTCAATCCCAGGTTCTAGTGATCACTTTCCATTGGATGCAGTCCATAATTTTTCAGCTTCCTTCTCATTTTTGCAAGCAAAATCACTTTGTAGCGTATGGGACTTTGGTTCTTTTATCATTTGTGAAGAGGTAGATAAGTTCTTGACTATTGTCAAGATGTGTTCTTCCTAAAAAGAAGAAATCCCAGTTGCTGCTAGGATTTGAGAGAGTTCTCCCAAACTAATGGTCACCTTCGAATCCATTATGTTGGTTGATTGGTCCTGCCTCACACAAGGATAGTTTCTGTGGTTCTTAAAACACCCAATTTTTTTATTATTATATATTTTTTAAAGATTTAAATCACAACTACCTAAAAAATGAAATACATATTTAAAGCATATTTGTACAAACCAAACACACCACGCTTGCATAAAATAAATCACACTTGCAGGAAATAAATCAAAGCATAAAATAAAATGTGATTGCAGGAACGAAATCAAACTCACACATGTATGGAAGTAAACACATTGGAAGGAAAAATAAACACACTTTGTTAAAGGGAAGAAAACTTGCATGAAATAAATAAAACTTGCATAAAATAAATAAAAGAAAGCACTCTTGTAGTAAAATAAGCACACTGGCAGAAAAAATAAATTGCGGAAAAGTAAACACACCTTGCAGGAAATATAAAACACACTTTTGTATGAAAATAAACACGCTTGTAGGAAAGTGAATTTCAAGAAAGTAAACACACTAAGAAAAGTAAACAAACTAAGAAAAGTAAGCAAATTACCTCTCGTATTAAAGTTTCTTCTCCCCCTTGTTGTGTAATTAAAATCAACCTACGTACATAAGATCTAATCCCTTTAGCACCTCCCCGACAACGGTGCAAAAATTGTCGAGTGAAATATATGCTATATATTTCGACATTAAATTGTCAACCTGGGGCTTGTAGGCTTTGAGGTGCCAGCATTGTATGTGTAGGTCTAGAGCTCTAATCTATTCTAGCCTAGCCTAATCTAATGCCAATAAACTCAAATAATGAAAAGATTTACTTTAAATTTACATATTAATATACAATTGTGGACAGTGAGTTTATAAAGACAAGTTATCTTTCAACAACAACTTTTCAAAGTAAACTCCATTCTTAAAGAAAAAAATCACAATTACTTTTATCTTGCAGAGAATAAACACTAATCTACCTAACTGAAAGAAAGAGTGTTGTGATAGTATTCAAATGTGATGATTGTGTCTACGGTGATGAATGACATCATAATTTCATCTAACCACTAATGACAATTCAAATGGAATTAACTCAATGCTAACTTCTACAGAGAAATGCAAAGTATGGATAAGGCAGTCTATAGAAAGTTTTGCCATCATAAAAGAAACATTAGATGTTCTTGGAATCCATATGATCTTTAAACATTGTGCAGAAGAGACTCAACATTAATCATTTGATCTATCACACTATTACTAGAAAATACTCTGTTCAAAATCACTAATTCAAGCAAATCTACAAACTCATAATTAGAACTAATTAGAAATCCTAATTCAAATTCATAACTGAGACAACATTGAAAATAATCTGTATAGAATCAATAATTCTTGCAAACCTACAAAATCATAACTAATGTTAATTATAAATCATAACTCTAATCCATAACTAAAATAACATAGAAAAACACAACTAGAAATTAGAACTAGGGTATCATCGAAAATTATAACTCGACATTATAACTAGGATGTTATTGAAAATCATAACTCAAAATCCACTTCTATATTATCATGTTGATGCTAAAAACAAAATTAAGAAATTAAGAAAACCTACAGAGAGTATTTGAAATTACAATTTAATAAATGAACACTATCTAAATTAATACTCTACAGAGTGATTTACAGCTAGAGAGAAAAGACATGACAACATAATTAAACAACTTCTACACAAGTGAAATACAACTTGCAAACAAAGTGTTAAGAATCTAAATATCAACAAGTAACCATGGACGTCCTGTCTGCAAATTAGAGAAGATATACAGGGAGGTGAATTAGACAAGCAATATGAAATTAAAAGATATACACAGTGAACAAGCAATCTTAAATTAAAAGATATACACAGTGAATGAAATTTAAACAAGCAACTTCGAAATTGAAAAAGTGTGAAGGAAATTATACAGATGTGAATCTATATTGATATAGAAAACTAGCCAGACCACTAGTGGGCCCCCCAGAAGGTCGTGGAAATACTTCAACAAGAAAACGCGGTCATTGAGTTAACGCGACATTGGTATTAATCATTAAAAACTAAGTATACAACAAGATGGAGATAATTTATGTGTATAAAATAAAATTTGTGTCCTCTTCATGGCATAGACAATGGTATTTATATATTATTATAGAGCTTGATAGGTCCACCACTGGAAGGGTCGACACTCTCTGAAAATAGTAACTTCATTAAATTTGTTTTAACAAAAAGCATCTTCCTTAATAGTATTGTGCGCTCCACTTAGCGGTCGTTGCAACTATCCAATCATAGATGCATCGAGATCCATAGTTGGAGGGCACGAGTGGGCATAAAACCCATGTCTCTGATTCGTCCATTAAAGCCCATCAATGTGCTAACCACCAACTCTTGTGTGCTCTGAGTGCCAGATAGAGTGTCGTATCGAGTGTCAGACAGAGGTCTGGATGAGGGACTAGATGGAAGACCGGATCATGATTTCAACCTTTTGCAAGCAAACAAGAACATTAGATCTTCATAATCAATCAATTGAATATGAATTAATCGTAAAACCACTGCAAAATTGATGATTATACATACCTTGTGCAATTCCATGGAAAATTGATGCATAAAGCTTGTTAATACCTTTAAAAATGGTTGAATGAGAGCATAGAATATATAATTGTCATATGCAAAAAGGATTTGGCAATTGGAAAAATAGTCAAAACATCAAACCAACAGTGGTGGTAAGGAAAAATTTGTGTTGGGCATGTCCCAACAACAGGCATTCGATGATTTGAAACAACACTTGTGCTCAACCCCAGTACTCTCATTACCGGACCTGCAGCAACCCTTTGAGATCGAGACAAATGCTTCAGACTATGTTGTGGGTGTCGTTCTCACTCAGCACGGCCACCCCGTGGCCTATAATAGTGAGACACTATCAGATGTTGTCTGTAAGTACCCTACTTACGACAAAGAAATGCACTCCATTGTGAAAGTCTGCCGCCAGTGGAGACATTACATTCTTGGGAAGGAAACAATCATCCACACTGATCATAAGGCACTGCAATTCATGCAGACACACGGTAAATTGCAGAATGAATGCTATCAGAATTGGTCCACATACTTGCAGCAATTCCACCTCAACATCAAGTATAAAATAGTAATTACCAACCGAGTCGTTTATTTCCTCAGCGGACCGCCAGTCGTAGCACTCACCACAGTGTTATACTCTTGTTGCCATGAGACCTTTGGATGGATCCAACTCTATGAGACAGACTCAGACTTCACCACCACCTACCAAATGTTGGGCACAAACTTAGTTGTCACCAATTTCCATCTTCAAGATGGGTTGTTGTGTCGTTTGGGCCATATATGTGTTCCATCAAGAGAGCGATCGAAGCTGATTTGGGAATCCCATTACAGTCAGGTGGTAGTACATTTCAGCGTTAAAAATACAATGGAAATGATGCAAAAACATTTCTACTACCCAAAACTTCGATAAGATATCAACAAGTATATCAGGTCCTACATTGCCTACGTTATTTCCAAACCGACCACTAAGAAATAGGGTCTGTTGTAATAACCCTAAATTGCACCAGACATACTTACCTGGCATTAGGCCATCTCAGACTCCTTCTTTGCTAAAACACTACTGAAAAACTCTTCTTAAAAACCCCCTTCATAAAGTCCCACACACCTTGTTCCATTATTGAACACGTGTACATGCTAGCTGCTCCAATACAGCCCGTGTGTACCTACAAAAGCATGAAAAAATGAAAGTTGTTGATGGAACACACAACTTTGGGCAAGTTATCTAAACCTTTCGGCCATGCATGGCCGGTCATTCGACCAAATACCTAGCTCCTTCTAGCCTATAAAAGAAGGGGTAAGGGTCCCATTTGAAAGGAGGAAAATCATAGTAAAGAGATTATACCCAATTGAGAATTCCCCTTGTCCCAACCTTTAGCCATCCTTGTGTAAAGAAAAGTATAAAGCAAAGCAGTTGGAGGACAGTTGAAGAGGAGCCCAGGACCAGTTTCGAGGAGCAGTGCCGACCACATATTGTAAGTTTACTCTTGTGAAGATTAATACAAAAGGGAATACTTTTCCCATCCCGCCATATCATGTGTTCAAGTTGAATGTTTATTTTATGATATTGTCACAGCTAAACCAACAATTAGTATATGAAATGCATGTTCGCAGCTTTTTGTTTGTTCATGTGTGAATGCAGATAATCTTTGGGAGGAGGCTTGCAATCAAAGAGCAAGTGAAAGCAAAGGGATCAACATCAAACGAAGGACTTAAGGTAGAGTTATTGAATCTCATTTACACCTTCGTATTGCATGAATGTTGGGTTTTGTGTTGGGAGAATAGGAAAGAGTAGAGGCCTTTGAAATGGTCATTTTTTGCATGCATGATTAGAGCCCTTCAATGCTAAGTCCGTAGGAGGGATTCCCACCCACAACAGAATTGGCGACCATACTGGGGAATCTCTAGGGTTTTCTGGGGATACTTTTTTGGGTATTTTTAAATTGGTTTCATCACATTTTTTCTGAGTTTCTGCAAAAGTCTGAGCTAGTAGGGATTTTGGTCTTCCATACCAATACTCCCTTCTTTCTTTTCTTAGATGCATTTTTATTTTTGAGAATTCATAGAGGTACATGCGGCCTGTATAAGCCCTGCACCCATGTACACGCACCCTACTTTCACTCAGCCCACGTGCACACACTCGTTGATGAAGTGTCAGTTGTGTGTTTGAGTTCATAATTTTTTTTTTATTTAGAGAGGCAGTCATCCTTTTCCCTGTCAGAAGTGATCCTTCTCAGGGGTTTTCTGGAAATCTTTTTGGGCTCTTTGTTTTCATTTTTATAGCTTAGGTTTCACATTAGATTGGTTTTGTTCTATGAAATTTTCCTTGAATTGTTTTTATTTTTTGTCAAAGTAAGTTGTTGAGTCTTCAAGGGACTCTGGTTCTCAATACCAGTAGTCTCTGCCAGTGTTTGATTGCTTGTTTTTTTTTCATTTTTGAAGAATTGCAAAGGTACACACGACCTGTATAAGGTCTGCATGCGTGTACACACGCTCTGACCTTACACATATTGCGTGCACACACTGGTTGTTGAACTGTCAGTAGCATGCATGTTGAGAAAATTTTTGTTTAAGGAGAGGCAGTCATCCTCTTCCTTATCAAGAGTTATACCTCTCAGGGATTGCCTTGATTTAATCTTGGTCTTTGTCATAGCAGTCAGAAACATAGGTCTGATTACATCATAGCTTTCTTTTTCATTAAAAGATTTCTTCTATTTCTTATCTTTTTTAACTTATTTTTAGCTTGAAATTTTAAGAAAAATGAGTTGCATTTTGAAAAAAAAATCCCCCTCATGGTCGGGGGGAACATGAATCGTGCATTCATCAGTTTATTTTAGAATATTTTGTTACTTATACTTTGATTGGAAGAAAATATAAAAAAAAACAAATAGCTTGTTAGTTCTCTTTCTTTCTTGGCATTTGCCTTGCATTGTTATTTGAAAAAGAAAAAGAAATTAGCATAGTGTTGTGTTTTCTTCTCATCTTAAAAGCATTTCAAAAGAAAAATAAGAAAGATAATCCTTCTTTGCTAATGTTCTTATCATTTCTTTTTTCTGCAAGAGTCTTAACAACATCAGTTTCACTATCATACCCTTTTGAGTAAATCAAGCCAGTAAAAAGAACGCTACTTAAAATTTACTAGACTTTATGTTTGTAGGGTCCATCAACTAGATTAGGCTAGAGCCTTGATTTAGGTTGGAGAGGAAACTCTTCAAGGATATAAAAAAAACATACGATTCCATGCTAGGGAGTGTTAAAAGTCCAGTATCATGAAATTTATCTAGGACCCCCCTCTAACACAAGGGCTAAACATGAGTTCATGTGCGGAAAGGTAGAGGAGATAACCCCTCCAAAGCCGAACCAAGTGTAATGGGGAATGCATATAGAGGGCTTGTTTTGGGATTATGTCTATTTAATTTTCCATGGAGCTTCTTGGGTCTCGAATCCATTTGAGGTCCTCAGTTGTCTTCCGGACCACTTTCTTTCGATACCCTTGACAGGTTTTGGGCTTGATACCCTACTCATTACGGTCCACCCGACTGTCGACTGTACCCGCTTGGTGATTGTTCACGAGCTGGAAACCTAGTTGCCTTTATTTTAGGGACTTACACAGGTGACCGTGGGGGTATACCATAGTACCTAGGGTAGACATCGGGCCACTCTTTGCAAAGTATACCCGAAGGTTTCTTCTGTATTCGAGTTTCACTTGCACCGGTAAGTTTCTATAGTGTTGGTTGGTGTAACTGTTCTTCTAAATAGTTAGTCGTTTGCTTGATTTTCCTTTAGGAAATTTTAGTTTGTGCTTTGTGCTCCCTAGTTTTCCATAGTGAGTTAGTCATTCATGGATTTGGGTCTCTGACCTAGGGTGGTATACCACCCACTACGCCAGTTGAAAGGACTTTTCAGTCTTTCGCTTAGAAACATGGAGCTGCCTCTTTATAGGCGTTGTTTTGATAACATTGGTTCTTCAGAGGCAGTGTGTGAGATTTTTACGGATTTGAACGATCCTACAAGGGGAGAACCTTTGCATAAGATATTCATGGCTAAAGTTCCCGACGATACCAACCAAGGAACCCCTTCGCAAGGGGATTCTTGTGATTTTCATTTCTTCGGAAATGTTGGTGTTCCTTTGATGGCCACTTAGTACATTCCTGGGTTGAATGTGGGACTACCAGTTTGGTTGGGTACCATTCCAAATGTCCCGAATTCTCTTGACGCTTCTTAGTTAAGAACTTTAAGTCATGAGCACCCTATTGATGTTTCTTCATCAGCAAAGTATTCTCCTCCTCCTTCTCCCGCCTCTGGTGAAAGTACAATTACTAGTAACCGGAAGTATAAACGAAATAGAAAGAGAAAGAATAGGAAGAAGAAATCACCAACCTCTATGATTCATGTTGGAGATAGGTAGAAAACCTCTTCAAGTCATTTTGAAGACTAGCACCCAGCCTCTACAAGTTATGCTGGAGGAAATCACCCACCCTCTGCAAGTCATGCTGGGGGAAAGAGTCTAGTCACTGCTAGTCATACTGGTAATAGCTCTGTAGCCTATGCAAGTCAAGTTATCGACCCATCACCAGCCTCTGCAATTCATGTTGGAGATGTGCAACTAGCCACTTCTATTCATGTTGGGGGCATCGATTTTGTTGAGAAACCTATATGGATAGGACGTAAGCCTAAGTTCCCTTGTAAGCTTTGCAAGAGAGATCACCTTGCTCATTTGTGCCCTGGCATTCCAGAGGTACAAATATTGCAGTCCCTGTCTGCAATCTCTTCTGATTCTAAGCCTTATGAGGTTTCCTCACATTCTATTCATCCATTGGTTGAGAAAGCGGTCACGTCGATGCAGTCATCAGATGATCCCACTCTTCTTTTGAGGGCTGAGGTGCCTTTAGACCTTGTAGTCTCTCATCCTATTCAAACATTGGTTGAGAAAGTGATCATGTCGATGCAGTCATCAGTTGATCCCACTCCTATTTTGAGGGGTGAGGTGCCTTTAGACCATGTAGTCTCTTAGCCTATGCAACCATTGGTTGAGAAAGTGGTCATGCCGATGCAGTCGTCGGCTGATCCCACTCCTATTTTGAGGGGTGAGGTGCCTTTAGACCATGTAGTCTCTCAGCCTATGCAGCCATTGGTTGAGAAAGTGGTCACGTCGATGCAGTCTTCGGCTGATCCCACTCCTCTCTTGGGGAATGAAGTGTCTACCGACTATGTTTTTAGCATTTCTAGTTTAGTACTTTCAGAACAAGGGGGCATTCCACTCGTTCTGAGTACACCCCCTCCAAGCCCTAGTATGGTTTCCTTTGATTGGAATGATCTTGTTGAGCCTCATCTTCCTTCTTATGCACCTTTTCAAATAAGGGTTGAAGTTAATTCAACAAACATGTATCGATGTATTGTGGATGAAGGAGCTTCCACAAGTATTTTATCCTCCTTGGTTTGGAAAGTCTTGGGATCTCTCGAGCTTGTGTCTTCTTCGCATGAGTAATTGGCTTTTGACAGACGTCCTAGTGAATATCTGGGGGTTCTTCCTCAATTACCTATATCTTTAGGTGGGAAGACTGTCCTTGTTGATGTTATAGTGGTGCAAGGCCCGTTAGATTTCAATATGCTTCTTGGGCATGATTATGTATATGCTATGAATGTTGTGGTGTCTACGCTCTTTCATGTGATGCATTTCCCTCACAATGGAAGCATTGTCATTATCAACAATATGGAATCTAATAATCACCATCCTAATTTGACATTATTTCAGACTACCCCTTTATATGTTCCTAGCGTTCGTGTAGACTCTACCTCGCCACGGGTTAATTATGTGGCATCTTATCCTCGATTTTCAATTGCTTCTGAGAAGGAACCTGTGAAATCATGTTTTCCTTCCTAAAGCCTTGGTCTCAACAATTGATCCTTTGGTTTACCTAGTGGGGGCATGGGAGTCCTTGCTTCCCCCTCTTGGTCCAAGTAATCTTGAGTCTCCTTCTGAGTCTGATCTCATTGTTTGTAGATCCTCAAGCCCTTGTGCTTGTGATTCTTCGTTGATAGACTTCACCAGTCTTAGCCAGAGCCTCCATCGTCATATGGAATATGGTCAGTTTACTTCACCCTTTGGGACTGTCGACCCTCGCTTGCATGATTTCTCAGATTTTGAATTGCCTTCAGATGAGGCTATCCTTGAAGCCATGACTATAGATTCTATACCGTGGGAGGACTTACACTATGGTTTGTGTTTTCTTCCCTTATGGGAGACTTCTCAAGTTGACTATCGAAGAGACTCTTAGTCTGAGCCTAGCAGTAGGCTCTATCTGAACCAGTTTCATATATGATTCATAGCCCCATACGGGTCTTCTTTTAAGCCCTTTTCAAACCCTTTAAACATGAAAATATTTTCGAGTGATCTTGTGGCCTTTCATGCTCGTTAAACTGAAATTTGAAGTCACATCTTTCCAATGATATTTTACCCCTTTTTCGGTCCAGACGGTCAACTGTATGAACAAAGGTATACTCTAAAGGCCTCGGATCTCTAGAAGAGTACCCTCAGGTATAATTTTAACTCTTTTTCGATCTTAAGGGACTAAATTTATGAAAAAGAAACCCCCACAGAGTCCATAGTTAAACTCTTTTCAGACTCCCTAAAATTGAAAAGATTGTCAAGTGACCTTATTCTTTCACACTCATTAAAATGGTCCAGAAGAACATTCCGAACAGAGTCCATAGTTAAGATTTTTTCAGACTCCTTAAAAATGAAAAAATCGCCGAGTGATCTTGTCTTTATCAAACTCACTAAAATGGTTTTGAATAGACGTCTTGTCAGTGCTAGTTTACCCCTTTTTCAAATCGACTAAACTACCTTCGAAAAAGGTATCCCAATGGAGTCTCCTTTTACATTTTTTCAAACTCTCTAAATATGAAAAACCGTCGAGCTTACCTTCTATGGGCTCATTAAACTTACATCGAGGGACATTACCATTATGTTTCTTATTAATCACATTTGCATACATGCATATTTGGTCTAATGTTGGCTCCATGTTTCTCTCAACTGAACCATCTGAAGCATGCCTTATACACAAGCCCTGTAGCACTTCACCTCTACGTCTTGACACCTTTGGCCCCAGGAGGGATTTTTTTCCAAGTGTCCTTGCTTTGAACATCATTCTTTTCCTTGCACCTCAAACTCATATTTTTGCAACACTCATTCCTCCTTTGTAACGTAGCACTCTTTTATTCTTTTTCCAAAATTATTGAAAAAGACAAAAAAATCAAATATACCCCAAAAAGAGGAAGGGAAAAGTATTTTCTTTGTATTGGTAGCACAATGAGTCACCCTTGGGTAAAGCACATCCTTCCATTTGTTCATCAAGCCCTGGGATTTAATATGAGCTTAGGAAGTTGTTCTCACTACATTGA